>CAJQUW010011414.1:0-52959 GCA_907163375.1 Prostheceraeus crozeri | reverse complement strand
AGTAGCAGCCTAAAAGTGAGAATTACCAGCAAGAAGAGTTTAGACACAATAACTTGTTAATGGCCTAACGGTAATCACATAAGCACCCTTACATAACTGAACTACAATTTTAAAAAAGACGACAATTATAGAACGACCCATCGAATTTCACTTGTTTGTTGAGTTTAGGACTCAATTTTTTAAAAGATATTTTTTGATATATGTATGGTAGATATATGTATACTATATATACATTGAACTGTTGTTATCTTGTATCTGCTATTCATTTTCGGATACCCACTAAACTGACCAGACACACCAAAGTGTTTACAACGGTAAAACCTTGGCGTTTGGTAATTCGGTAGAGTGCGTATTTCCCAAGAGCTCTTATGAAAGCTGATGACTTGAAAACAGTCGACTTTTTCAACCCACGAACCTCAAAGCATTGTATTTCTAAAGCTATTTTATAGTTCACTTTTATATTTTGTTATTTTTTTGTTGTTATTTTTATTGTTATTTGTGTTTCTTGTTATTTTTATTCACTCTGTGTTTTTTGTAAATATGTAGTTGCGTGGCATGCAATTGGCATTGCTGTATGTCACGTGCTGAATAAAATATTCAAAAAAATTCGCCAGGGTGGGCGATGGTTAAGCTCATTTGTTAGGTCTTTCGCCTAATTGTGTATTCTTGTCTTTAACGAAGCTCAGGAGCAAAAACTGAACTGAGGGCGATGTGGTCAGCGGTGCGGGCACGGGTAATCCTGCGGACATGACGTTGCCTTGCGTGATTGGTCAAGTGCGCACATTGGAGAAGCTGTTTGCACTAAGGAACACACACGAATCTCATGTGTCAGAGTGCAGGCCTGTCAAGTGGAAAGTAGGCTGCTCTCTGACATAATTCTTCTCCACACTGAATTCGTCAGATTGAAACATAATTCACATCGTTCGACTTACCACGATCAAAATCTACTGACTAAACATAATTAGACAGGTCGTCTCTTCTTCCATTTGACTAGAAGGGAAGCATTGGTACATGTAACGTAAATGAAATGGCACAATCTCCTGACTAAATACCATAGCAATCGAACAATGAGCAGCCAGTTCAACATCAAACACGCCAATTGTGCAAAGTTTCAGTAACTGTTATCAACCAAACCACACTGCGAAAGAGACACAGTCGATGTCAAGTTCTACAGAGAAGTTTGTGAACGTTTTTTCATGCGTCTGCTAACTTTTTTTAAAATGATCGGAGGGCCCAATATACGATTAAACAATCTAATTCTGTGACTGACTATGTCTATCAAACAGATTTCTATGCAGTGATTCATGTTCTTTGTTCAATATCCCTCGCCGCAATGCGGAACCAATTCAGAGTGTGCACGTGTAACATATTTCGTGCTTAACAATATCAATGGTAGTATCCTAGTTTTCAGAATCATAGATCTTTATGCTAAAAAAATCAAAAAAAAAAATTTGTATATTTTTGTAAAAATTCCATTTGGAAATATAGTGACTGAGCTTTTAAGTAAGTTTTCAAACTACCTGTTTTGACATGAATTGCGTTATTATGATAAATTTACATCTTCAGAAGAAATCTGGATCTAATTGATGTTTTATCTGAGCAATCTCAATCAAAGTGATTGTCATTAATTTCTGTCTAATTCGTTTATCTTCGAAATCTCATCTTTTGCTCTCTGTAAACAAGTGTGTCATCTATAATATGTTTAGTTTTCATGCAATTCAACAATAATTTCATGCAATCATTATTGACATGAAGTCATATGATCACTGTGATATGCATGTATTCAATTTGAAATCAAATTAAAATAGACAAAAAAGCTACCATATCGCATGAAAAAAATGAATAGTATTCCTAATTTTGCAAAAGTACTTTCGAATAAAGTAATATATTTGACCTTCCAGTGCTCAAAAGTAAAAGTTTTACAAAAACATGTCAGAAATGCGCAACAAATTGGCTACCAGAACAAATTTTCGACACGACGGTGGGCCACCTTGCACTTTTCCCACCCATCCTACCCAGGGTTGTGCATTAAGTGATGTCAAGTCCTCTTAAATCGGTTGTTCAATGCATGGGAAATCATTTTGGTGTGATCACCAGAAGAGAACCGAAAGAAAGGCTTCAAGAATATATGTCGCTTGTACCAATGATTACCAGTGTGTACAATGTGTGATATACCATTGGTACCACATAGTACCAATGTTTGTGGCGCTTGTTGTCTTTGAATTATGGCATTTTCAGAATCCAACTTGCTTCCCACTTTTATATTTATTGATTAGCATCTACTTACAATTAGAGCTTTATTCATCATTCTTAGATGCAATGCCAATTTTTCCCTGTGCAAATAACTGGCAGACAAGCTATACATTCTATATAATTTAGATCTTGGTCACTTTTTGCTTTGTCAACAAATGAAGCACTCAGATGACAAATCTTCGTTATTTGTTCTTGATCTAATTTTGTCATAAGTTACCCATGCCCAATTTCCTCAAAGTTTGGGAAAGCAAACTTTCTCAATGTTTGAATCAGACATTCAAACGTATCATTTTCAATTGCTAGAGTGAATACTCATGTTATTGAAAGTTGGACAGAAGGAAATGTTTTCATGTTTCGATGCAGTCCGATTGCGTGATTCTAAATATATAGTCAAATATCCGAGAATAATCCAGCTGTCCGAACAAAATAATGCTGAGGGCGTTTTAGTGACATGAAATGTAGGCGGTCGATGTTTACCTCGCTACAGAATCGGAGCATCAAATAATGAGTCAAACAGTGTTACTGGGCAATAGATAGGACTCAGAAAGAAGCCATCACATAGAGTAGGTATATCAGGTAGAGTGGTGACTCAGCATTTATTAAATCCCCAATGTGTATACACTTTCGATTTTATTAAATGAACTCGTGGGGGATATAGTTGGTAATTGTTACCGAATGTGAGATATGCAAATTTTTGCAGTTTTGAAGAAATTGCCACGGAATTGAGTGATCATGATTGTAATGCAGAAGGAATGATTCATTTTACAGATTCTCAGTGTCATGACAGCTTTGGAGAATGTCATGTTTGTTAAATTTGCAATTCGATGGGTTCCTATTGCTTTCATGCTGCCATAAAGAGGATTTTCTTAAGCGTGATCATTTCACAGGCAACCTGCCACTTGCGGAACAAAAATCACATAATCAAAGACAATGATTTCCATTAACTTTGAAAGAAGTGAATGGGTCAACATCACTATTCAGATTCAAGAAATGAAACATGAATTTAGTGAATCATAAAATCATGCCGGTGAAAATTGAATTAAAAACTTGAAATTTCAGCCAAGAAAACACGAATAATATCGCAACTTTTTCATGAAGCCTTCCATTATAATGCGGATCATGAAATTCCCTTGATAATCAGCTTAATTTCCTCTTGATTATGACGCTTGCTAGCAAATATTCATTCCTTCTGATATCCAACTTGTTTCACACTACTTATAACGGGGTAGTATATTAATTTGTAAAATTTTGACTTCTTTAGAACTGCCCAAATAATTTTTGGACCACAGCAACGCAATCTCTACAAAAACTGAATCTTTTCATATAAAAATCTTCATTGTATACAGATACTTTTTTGAGTCGACACTCTATATATCCCTACTCTATGAACCATCGAATAGAAGGAAGTCATCGACACAGAATCTCAGGTTTAATCGAATTGCCCAGACATGTGGGGTGAAATCAAAAATTGACATTTTCAGTCGATGTATACGCTTTGTAAGTAATTATCAGTCTGATAGCATAAACAACGTACATGTACAGATTTGTAGATACCAGGGAATAGGTTTCGATGTTGATCAAAGTTTAAGCAATCAGAGTACAGTTTGGAGATCACTTATCCAATCTGGGAGCGAAAATTATTCGATACGCTAGTGAAAGTGAAATATGTTGTGGTTTTTGTGCTGCTTATTTTCCTTGCCAAACTTCGTGGCGACTTTTGTGACGAGGCATTTACGTAGCGTCATTGTTCATAATTCTATTAACACTAGTAGGCGTTATATCTGATTTTTTCAATGCTTCGGCTAGCCATGAAGTTCAATCTAAATGAATTTCAATGCATCGTGCGCTGATCAATGATGAGGTCCTAATTATGTGCTTCTTGTTTATTCTATTCTGATGTTATATGTAGTAAGACAATAAACATTCATAGAATGATAATTATTTTCTGCATAGACGTCAAGAAGCATAGCATGAACTGCATTTGAAACAGCTCTTCATCGAGAGGGAACGATGGCCTTCGCACTGATGAATGAGCGACTATGGAGCCGAAGAAACGAGCGAGCGGCAGGGCAAAACAATTTTAGGCGGTAGCGCAGATGAACGAGCGTGCAGACCCCGAGAGACCAGTTACGTTGAACGAGCTAGCAGAAAAATTCGTTACATGCAGAAGAACTTACAATACTTCTCGAGCACTCAATGCACTCAAACGCAGATGAGTGGAGTTCGACACATAGTGACTGACAAAAAACTCAGCAGCCAATTAAATGTCTAGGAAGATGTGCCATGAGGACATCATGCAAATGCTGCGTATGTAGTCAAACCCTGTCATTTATTCATCCCGTCTGTAAATACTTCACCATCTTTTCTATCCATATACCTAAATGGACTGACTTGCCGTAGGACGAGATTTCATCGCCCCATTCCCATCCAATTCCCAAAGGATTCCAATGGGAAATCCAATTCACACAAGATTTTTCAAAATTTACGGTTATTTCCCATAATGGTTCCCATAAGCCAAACATTTCATTCATTTTGAACTTGAAGTTTTAATACAGATTGTTTCATAAAAAATGGATCACACTTAAACATCGCCTTAACTTCAACTTTGTCTAACTCCGCCAAACTTGAACGAATTTCTCTGAAATTTGGAAGATATGTCAGTTGTGCTTACTAATATCATTTGGAAATTTCAAGCATGAATATTGAGTTGTTTTCCTGTCATAGATAAAAAAGTAGTAGATAATTTGATCTTCATTTAGCAATGTTACACAAAATCATACCTCATTCTTATAAAATTACATTTGTTTCCTTTGTTATGTAATATGTTGTTCTACAAGCCAAAAGCTATCAAGCAAAACAAAAATAAAGAAAATCGGTCAATCAGAGCCAGTATAGCACCATTATTCATCAACAATAATGTAACTGCTACATGTGATTAACTGGACTTCATGTTCCATAGCTTCCTGACTTCGTTGCGGTGGTGTTGGCAGCACTCCTGATTGCTTTCAGCTAGAAATCTATCTCTTACCGGCTGAAAACAATACAAAGCACAAATGAACAATAACGAGATCGCATTCACAAAAGGCAAAGTGTCAGCCTTGCTAGAACTACTTCACATACAGCAAGGAACCATGAATTCTGAACGCTATGTGAATGTTTTGCGAATGAACATTGGCCAAATGACAGATCAACTTGGTGATCCATCGACATGGTTATTTATGGATGATAATGCTACGTGTCACAGGAGTAGTAGAGTCAACTTATGCAAGTCTCAATTAGGGCTTATAACATTATCCTGGCCAGCTCGTTCTCCTGATCTGAATCCCATAGAAAATGTATGGAGTATTCTAAAACGTAACGTTCGTCGTTCGCTGATACCTAAAGATGGCGTATCACAACTTACGTCACTGTTAAAAAGAGTGGAGAAAGTTAGATCAGTCAAAAATCAACGATATCATCGAATCAATGCCTAGACGAATTGGTAATGTCATTGACAATAAGGGTAGGGCCACAAAATATTAGCTTCTAAGAACCGTTACTGTATCATAGCTTATCAGGTTATATAAGGACATTTAAATATATTAGGGACATGAAATAACATGAAAAATGCTTTCTGTATCATACTTATGTTTTATTTAATCAAATTTTAGGATGATCCACTTTTTATGAAACGGACTGTATTATAGTAGTATGAAGCTTTTAGACATCAGATAGAAAGGCAATTTACTGATAAGAAACTTAATTGAAAGGAAACTAAGTTGATTATCAGGGAACTTTCATGAGCAGCTCAATATTTGAAGACCCGTGAGTCAAAATCTGTCTCCTCCACGACTACCATTGGAGGTGCGAGATTTGCATTTTCTTGTTCTCAGTAAACGCTATTTCATTATTCATTCATTCTATACGCAAAACCATTTGGCTGTATTGACCATAAAGCTAATTAAAATTGCATTACAGCATTCTGCTATTCTTAAGATTTTCTGGTTTAGCAATCATTTACAAAACCAATGTAACGACCCCGTTTAAACCGTTGCCCTTATGGTGCCCTCACTGTTGGCAGGAGTAAAGTAATTTCCTCTTTATTCTTGCAACCGGCTACGGTCAAGCCTGGTCATGACCTTGGTCAAATGTGTTCACGTCTGTGGTCGTAGATGACTTCGAGAAATCAGTCTCGAGGGATGTGGACGGATCAGACTGCTACGAATAAGACATTTAATTGAATGGCACCTGGTACTTTTTCTAGAATTCTGATTTTTATGATTTATTCACCGAACTTGAATTCATAGGTCATCAAGTACTTTCATGTCAATAATGAATGGTCGACTTGTTATTAATGGTGACATCTTCGGTTGTCTTCAAAAAGTGAAACATTGCATCTTTCACTTCATATCTCACCTAGTTCGTTAATGGCAAAAAATTAAGCGCTAATTATTGTGTTATGATCATTCTGTCACGCACATTTAGATATAATCAGCGGTCTGGCAGATTGAAAAGTTATGTATCCGATGCAAGATCATTGGGAATCTCCTTACTTAAGTGACATTAGTTTACTGCCTTCACGTGCTACACATTCAGCGTGTCGTCAAACTCAAATTCCCACGTTGTTTTTCATTTTCCATGACTACATTCGCCGACAGTCGTCACATGCCTCGGGTGATGCAACGGTCAGTCTAGGAAACAGACTGGACATCGTCTACTTTATTGAGGGGTAAAGTGTGAAATCAACTTTTCTCCTTACGCGGGTACCGATCCATTTGTCGCTCCTTTCCCAGCATCTGTTAGGATATCCCTCAGCTGACCACCCATGGCGGTCAAATAGGGACTGCCCGAAGCTTGAAGGAGATCCATTTCGGGTTCTTCAAAGTGGCGACGAGTTCCAGCCAAAAGTAGACGACGCCACTTCCCAGCGGGGCTCGTCAGGCGATCCGCTAACATGGCGACAGTACAACTGATCTAAAAATGCCAAGAGACAACCTTTTTTTGGCATTCTCGTGAAACAGACACTGTCCCAGTTTAAGGATACATCGATCGCTTCTAGCGTGACCAAAAGGGATGGAGATCCAATATACCTACTCATGAGGTCATGGCAACCCCAGCAAGACGTGTAAAACTGAAAAAACAAGGGCGTCTCCTCACAACCGCTGATTGACAAGTAGAGGTAACGGAATTGGCAGTGCATGTATTCGGTTCAAATCGTCAATGTTAATTGATAAGATGTGAAAATGTGAATGAATGGATGCCCAAGTCGTTGAAAGGAAAATAATGAATGGGATGGTCCACGTGGGGTTGTACGTAAGTGACTCGGAAACCGTTGCGGATATATGTGTAGCGCTGAGAGAAAATATACGACGACAACTGGGTGTTGATAGTCATAAGAATGAGTCACTAGAAGGAAATTATGAATGAGGTGAAGTCTACGATGTTTGAAAACAAATACAATGTACTGAAGCTTTGACTGATCCTTCAACTAATTGAATTAATGCCTGGTGGATAAATGGAATTTCCGGAAACTCCTTTGAATTCCGGCAGCGACAATTGTAAACAAAGCGAAGTAAAAGAGGAAATTATGAACGTTTTTATATTTTATGTACCGGTAGTCCAGTTCAAAGTCACTTCCATCATTATGAAGGTTTTGCTACAGTTTATCAGGCTATGAGTAGAAGCGTAAACAAATGCAATGTAAAATAATTTGGGACCAACTTGTAATTATCTCCGTTTTTAACTATACCTAACTGGTGCTCTCGTGCTCTGAAAGCTGGAGGTTCTTATGGGTAGCTGCAACGGTCAATGACAGTACATTAGGCCAGGTCAAATTTTCGATTAGAATTGACAAATCGGTTTCAACAAACTCGTTTTGATAAAGTAGTTTTGTTAAATCGCAGCAATATTAAAGCGGATTACTGTAAACGCATGTTTGACCTCATGTAGATTTAGATTAATTAAAACGGTTTTAATAAAACGTCCGTTTTGTTAAAAAAACATTTTTAAACGGTTTCATGTAAATCCAAAGTTTGACCTCGACTGTTTTAATAGCATAATCGGTTTTGTTAAAGCGATCTTCTGATCACTTTGGTTTTATCAAAACCAAGAACTTCATCAAATCGATACGGATTTGTTAAACGATCGCAAGTGAATGGCATTGACAACTTCACGTTATGCAAAGCAATGTGAGATTTGCTAAACCAGTAGGTGGTCGAAGAGATAGGTCAGAAATCGAAGAGAGAGGTCAGAAACACGATTAAACATGTCTGCGAACTTATTAGCTGCAGCAGGGATTGATTGATCACATTTCTACTGTAGTTTCTGTTCACAATGTTCGATAAATCCGATCTTGATATTGAATGTTGTTCAGTCGAAATCTTTGACCTCAACAAGTTTCAGCTTTGACAAAGCCAAACGTTCATCAAATCGTAATATCATGATCGAGTGTCGAAATTGCCGTTGAGACGCGATTAAATGCTTGCGATGGTTTAATACATAAAACCGTTTTATTCAGATAAAACAGATTTACTTAATCTAATCGAAAGTTTGCCCTGACCTATTGCCTTTGGTTTATCAGAGACATGCGCACTATGGATAATGGAGATAGTATAATATACTGGCATTGGTTATTGAAACGGCCTGCTGGCTGGTCCACTTGATAATTGAAACTTTGAGTGATGTCTTACGGTAAGCCTAGGGGTTAGCCCAAAAGTGGGCCAAAGCCATTTGGACGTGTGATTCAGAAGTGAGGGCAAATCGATTATTTTATCAGAATTTATTCGGCAATTGACTTTGAACATCTGTGTTATGTCTTGTGTTACTTTTTGGCACCAAATCTTATCAAGTTGCACAACCTTACTTCAACTCATTCCCAACGACTAGGTTAGATATTGAACACCAAGTTATTGAATTTGAAGTAGTAATTGAGCTTGGATATGCATGAAGTCAAACTGATAAATGCACCTAGTCCGAGGGAGTCATTGAGACTCAAATAGTTTGTTGCATTTGCTTTTGCAGTTTGAATTTTTACTATATTCGCATTGAAATTCTATTTCTAAGAAAGAACACACCTTTTCTCTGCAATACTTTCTCTTTTCTGTAAGGTGTGCTTTCCGTCTAGTAAAGTGGCATTTTTTACACAAATAGATGTTATGTATATTTAATAATTTCATTCATTTGGGTTTTAGTATTTTTTGGGTTTATCATAAGTACTGTATACAAAACTTGCACATTGAGGTTGCGAAATAACGTACTTTTCTGGTGCATAAGCACGACAATAGAATATACAGTTTGCGACATTTTATTAGGACCACCCATATTTTTTTAGTTTTTTACACCTAGCTACTTGTTGATGTCATATTATCTTTCACCCTTGTCATTACATTAAATAGGCATGTATGCCAACAATATACCACAACATGGCCATCTACTGATTAGTAACACAGACACCAGACACTCAAACATAAAAATTGACCGCGACATATTATTAGGACCACCTTCGACATTTAGATAAAAAGTTTTCCTTTGGACATGACAACGCTGCGTTTTTGTTTTGTAATTAGCAACCCAAACATCTTATGTAAATCTTATGCAGCCGATGCTTCATGATAGCGCATTAATGTTCTGAATGGTTTACATCGGAGATGGTCCTTCCAACAAAGTGGCGCTGATGTCATCAAAACGTCGCTTCACAATACTGACAGTGTGGCAGGGAGCTCCCTCTTGCATAAGCAGTCCGTTGTTTTCCGGAAACCAGCAGTCATGAACTATGGAATCACCCTCCTCTGAAGCACTTGTAAGGATGAAGTCGAATCGAGTTAATAGAGCACTCACAAACATGAAGCCTACCAGTTTCCTCGCAAGAAAACAGGCCTACAGCATGACCTTTGCTTGGTGTTTGACGGGCTGAAACGCAGGAGCAAGTGATCCACGTGACTGCCACATTCGCTGACGAGTAGTCTGGTGACACTCAAGGCTCGGCTATACGCAGAATGCCACCATTCACCAGTCATTGACGCTCCAATTGACATGGCGAGTGGCAAAATTAAGCCTATTAGATCTTCATGCATGGGGTCAGCTACGACACTTTCCTTGACCGCAATCCCGCTGGCAATCATTTTATGCATCTCTCGTTGAACAGTGTGTGCCGCTTCGTTGATGTAACGCTTCTACCATGGTCTTCGTAGCTGGGACGACGTTAGTAGCCACCCTTTCAAACAGTAGGCCTGCGCTCTTGGAATCGGCCATCTTGTGTCGTAGATTTTCATCATGCTCTACAACGTCATCGTCGGTTTGCTGCATAATGATTTCCAGAAGTCATATTCCGTTGAACAAGTAGTGCCGACTACTTTGAAACATAACAACGAGCAGCGATTTCACGCTGAGAAAACTCTTCGCGAGACAAAGCTTCCATCTACGAGCCACTTATGCTTGTTGTTAGATCCGTTTTTACTCATGAGTAAGATTTAGACTTTCCACGTTAGACCTAAACATAAATCGTATTGGTAGATATCCATGTTATCTCAATAGTTCAGATATCTGGTCTCGATGATGCAAAGCAAATCAAGGATCGATTTGATAATGAATATTAATATCTTTATTGTTGACAGACAACAGTGTGCGTGCGCAGGCGACGACACACACCACAAATTAATGATAGTTTCTCACATGCGGCTTTCTCACAGCAAGCCGACAATGCACAAATAAGGCAACCAGAACACACAATTTGTATTGCTAAGAAATCGACATATAAGTAAATAACTGATAATAGATCTTTATCTAGCGTTGTCATGTCTAAAAGAAAGCTTCTTATCTAAATGTCGAAGGTGGTCCTAATAATATGTCGCGGTCAATTTTTATGTTTGAGTGTCTGGTGTCTGTGTTACTAATCAGTAGATGGCCATGTTGTGGTATATTGTTGGCATACATGCCTATTTAATGTATTGACAAGGGTGAAAGATAATATGACATCAACAAGTAGCTAGGTGTAAAAAACTAAAAAAATATGGGTGGTCCTAATAAAATGTCGCAGACTGTATTATTCTTTATTTTATGTTTACAGTGTTCGATATGTATATGTAATAAACTTTCTCATATATATATTAGATTTTCTCATTTTTAGAGCAGGTCCTTTAGAAAAAACTTTGATTAAACAATCTGGGCCATGAATTCTTGATTTATGGAAACTTTGCCCACAGGATCCAAATATTACGGTCATAACATTTTACAAGGTTATTATAGCACACCATGACAAACCAAACAAATTGATGACCATTCTATCACTGAATAAACATTAAAAAGAATTTTGGGGAGCACTTTCAAAAATGCCCTATATTTAAAACTGCTCGTTCTATCCGGTAATTTATTCCCAGGACGCTCATCAATGGACCACGGTCACCTCAGAGATGGATTCCTTTGCGTGTGCGTTAGTCCAGAGCGGATACAATCCTATCCCAGCCATCAGGGTTGGCCGGTAAAAACCACCAGCTTTTGTCACAATTTTTCGGTTAAAACTGGCAAAATGGCTAAAACTATTTTTCCTGCATTACTGCTTCATTTTTTTGAGTACATACAATATAAGGGATCATCGTCACTCCATACTTTATTGATGAACGTTAGTCACAATAGTTCATTTTACTTTTTCATCATTCGATAAACATGTAGGCCTGTATTTTCACAATTCAAACTTTCTCAATATCATATTTCAATCAGGAATATGCTCCAAGTATAGGTGTAAGAATATGAATTATTATAAAAAATATGGTTCTAAAGCTACTGTGCACGCTTGTGTTACTAGCGCGCACGTGTTTTGTTGCTTCAAAAATTTCATTCATTGTAAGATACAACAGACGTCCATGCTGGATGGAAATCACTTGGCTCTATATAAAAGACCGAAAACAAATATTCCACGAAGGTAGAAGGGCAAGAAAATATAGAAATCTGTCCTCGGATTTCTACGAATATCATGCCCGCTGATCTCATAGAATCGCTTATCCTCTAAATGTGTGAAGGTAATCTGCCCTTCAACTCAACAATTTACCCTCATATATTTAGAAGATAAGGTGATGTTAAATGAATTTTATACCGAAAGTAAAGTTTTGATTTGAGCTCAAAATATGGAAATTCGAAGAGCTTCAAACAAATTTGAATATCACAATAAATGTAAATAAATGTCACAATACTGTTTGTCGCATTCAGATTCTATTAACAACGATCAATTTTGCAGCTTACTGGAAATGTTCTTTTGTTGAGATTATAACTGAAGCTGTTCAGACATGCACTATGCTTCACATTATCAAGATTGCTGCTGCGAACTATGTTATCAAATTATTATTTGTTTTTCCAAATCATGATTTTCTATTCCAGTCACAAGCATAAGTACATTTAGTACATTACCAAAAAATAGTGGAAATGCATTCTAAGTGACTGTTGGACATTGCTTAATTTAGGAGCTATGATTTTCTGGTGTAGAGGCTTTTTAATAGAGTGTTCTCTCTGCGTTCATGAGATCTGGGTTCAAATCTAGATCTGACGAAACCTAAGCTACCATCAAAATACACTGCGTTCTTGCTGAACACTCAACATAGAGGAATGACTGTAGCCGTATTACTGAAGCTCGCCCAAATGAAAAAAGTGGTTTGCTTAATTTATTTCTATGTATAAACCAGTTTTATTCATACATTTATTTTCATTTTTTTAGATTTAGCGAAATCACATTTTCTGACCTAAAGGAGTATTCATTTGATGATAATTTCGGAAGTATCTAACATCTTCTGCTAAATGAACTAAAGGGCCGAAATGGTGCTGAAGTCTACATTTGTTCTAAAGGTACAAGAAAAGGACAGAGCAATCGTAAACAATGACAAAATCGTATGTCGTTCGTGCGTGATAAAAAATGATATCATACGGTCCTATCAGAGAATGAATGTCATATTATGCAGGCTAAGAATTGCAATCTGCAAACACGCATGCATCGTAATACTCAAACCCTAACTTCCTATCGATCATTTCGTGAAGATATAGACTGATTTTTCGGAATTTTAGTTTTAACCGGTTTTTACCAGTTTTTACCGGTTTTTACCGGGTTTTTACTACTTAGTGGCAAAACCCAGTTTAACCCGGCAAAACCCAACCCTGATTTGGATGCTTATCTATGGTGCTATTCAATATAATGATAATCTTTCGCAACTATGTAAATGAACTAAGAAGTAGCTATGCTTCAATTAAAAATCCTAGAAGCACTGCTTGAAACGATAATGTACTCTAGCAGAATTTGAATTATGACATATCACAGATATCAATCTTTGCACCTAGAAAGTGTCTCCTTCGGAGACTCGTACAATGACTTGGACTTTCTACAACGTGCAGATCTTGAAATCTGTGATGTGTCAAGTGCTTACAATGGTAGCAGGCGATAGAAAAGAAGTTGGCATAGATATTCATCTTTCTTTGGCCTGTGTGATTTAGTGTGTCATTCACTAAATATCATTTTAAACACACTGCTGGCAAATCGACTAAATTGTGCCAGTAGTGTCTTTAAATTGATATTTAATGAATGCCCGGTCGAAATTTCACTTTCTTGGTGATTGCAAATCGAAAATTATCCTGGTCATTATTGCAACTTTACATAAGGAGTTGTGTCGATGTCGAGAGATGTGAACTAGGCCGATGAAATGGCAGCTATTCAGGTCCGTTCCCATTTTTCAACTGAGGATGCAACTCGACATTTAATGATTCTATCTACATCATATAATTCGTCAATAATTGCACATAATGGAATTTACCAATAGATGTTCTCAGGTCTTGTCTGCAAGGAAGCACTTATATAACAAAAGTTATTTCCCGACCATAGAGTCCACTTGTTTTCATTTCTAAGCACAATTTCTCACTTTGGTATTCCTTGCTGTAATAACTGATACACACATAAGCGAAGCGCGTAGAAGATAACTTATTCTAAGTGAGCATATGTTGTAAAAGTTGTAAATGTAGAAAGTAATGCTGTAAAAAGCTGTTTGCTACAAGTTCGATGCATCATAATAATTGTCATTATCAACTCAAAAATTAATTCCGAGGTAGCAGACATTCCGTATAGACAGTGTCGATCACAAAGGAGGAATGTGAATGTTTTAAGATTAATATAAATGTCATGACAGCCTTTGAAGTAGGCTAATTACTCTAATGTATTGTTTACATTAATTAGCCTACCTCAAAGGCTGTCATGACATTTATATTAAAGCAATATTCAATATACTCAAGCTAATAATAGGCTAAATTATATAATGAAGAAAGATATCAATAAAGAGCTATTTTTGGGGTGTATTTTTCTTACACTGAGCACTAGTCAAAGGAAAGAGGAATCACAACAATCGACTTTGAAAAGCGAGAGATTCAAAATCGACGGCTTTTTCTCACCCCGGTTGTGAACTGATTTGACTAAAGATTTGTTTATAATTTTTGCTTGTGGGAGAGAGTGGGCGTGGGGCGTCACCGCACGTTAGTGCACTTCCATATGGACTTTGTGGATATCTCTCTTAAAGGAAATCTCTTTAATTTAAAAGATTTGAATTTAATTCCTCCTAAATTTTTTTAACATGAAATTCACGGAAAACTATTTATTCATTTGTGAAATGCTGTACAAATATATGGCAACAAACGGAAGGATCACGATTAATTCTCGATTGCAATCTTGCAGACTATATAAAGCAAGTGTCTCTTTGGAAACTTTCTATTTTTAAAAAATATAATAAAATATAATAATAATGATCTATATTGAGGAAGTACCTTTCAAATGTATATCAAAGTTGACTTCCAGTGGCCAAAATTCAACGACATTTCGTGCAGCCCGCCGCGATCATCCTACAATTTTTTGATGTCATTAAATTCGCTATACATGGCTCTGGAAAAATTGCTCAAGTTGAAGGAGCGTTAAACCTAGAGAGTTCTATTTTTCATATATCATCAGCGTTGTATCTCAGATAGTTTGAAGATATTTTTATTACTCCATCTACAGCGGTAACAAGGAATTCACTAAAACACATGCACAGAAAACTCGCACACACAAAACACATGAAACTAAAACTAATTCAAGAATTAAACCTCTCCGCATCATGCACCCGTTGGAATGCAAAATACCAAATGCCATATTCTTGATTCTATTTTTGCTTAACCAGGCTTAGAGCCGTTGTATCGATAGATGTGAATTTCTACCAATTTGATGTTTTCATTTATCTTTTCATTCACAATTAGTTCATTCTATCTGTATTATATATTAATCACAGCAAACATGAATGCAAAAGGATTAAAAAAATGTATATAATCAATCTAACTAAGAGAACATTTCTCAATTCTGGGCTTTTTATTCATGAAAGTGAAACTTAATTAATGGAACTTAGGCTACATATATATAGGCCTAATGAAATTATCCAATGCATTTTCTGACGTTTTCAGGAAAGTTTTCTTCATTTGCTTTTGTTTTTTGCTACTAACAGGATGGATGCATTGTATTGTATAGGATCTTGAATATTGTATTGTTTTCATAGAATTAAAGTTTTGATCTGGCTAGAACTAAAGAAATCCAATAGAAATGCGCGGTGCGTTAAGCAAGACGAGAAACACTTGCTAGCATTATTAAAATAAATTGAAAGATGTCTATATAGGCCAGCTTCTAATTTTTTGATACGAAGTAGAATTTTCCTAGTATTTTATATGTTGGCAATAATAGCCAGATACAGCAGTAATGGTTTCGTGGCAAATTTGATTTATGCCTCAATCATCTGTCAATCATGGACTAAATCGTGCTTCAGCGTAACCTTCTAAATTTTTCGGTGCACCGTCGCAAACATGGGCGAACAGGTGCAAATTGTTCACAGAATGGTACTAGTATTTAACCCGTGCCCAATCTTTCCCGGGCTATTTTGAACTCCAAACAGAGAAGTTGAGTCTAAATCTTGGACCCAGCAGACCTCAAGTGAACCCAGGACCCTCGATAATATAAGAAAATATCGCTATGCAAATCTCTTAGTGATGGGGCTAAACCTAATCCATACCTAGAAAGAGGGGGCGATTCGCTTTATCTGTCGCACTTTCAATTTTATTAAATGAACTCGAGAGGAACACAGTTGGGTATTGTCACCAAATGTGAGATATGCAATGTTTTGCAGTTTTGAAGAAACTGCCACGGAATTGAATGATTATGACACTAATGCAGAGGGAATGATGGTATTTTACAGATTCCCAGTGTGATGACAGCCTTGGAGATTTAGAGTTTGTTAAATTAGCAATTCGATGGGTTCCTATCACTTTCATCCTCAACCTCATGAGTATTATCTTAAGCGTGATCATTCACAGGCAACTTGCCACTTGCAGAGCAAAATCACATAGTCAAAGACAATGATTTCAATTAACTTTGAAAGATGTAAATTGGTCATACATCACTATTCACATTCATGAAAAATGAATAATGAAACATGAATTTAGTGAATCATAAAATCATGTCGATGAAAATTGAATCAAAAACTTGAAATTTCAGCCAAGAAGGCAGAATCAGAGCTCGACTTTTTCATGAAGGCTTCCATTATAATGCGGATCATGAAATTCCCTTGCAAATTAGCTTTATTTCCGCTTTGTTGGGATGCTTATTATCAAATACTCATTCCTTTTGATATCCAACTTGCTTCATACTACTTACAACAGGGCGTCATCTCGGTAGTATATAAATTGGCAAAATTTCGACTTCTTTAAAACTGCCCAAATAATTTTTTGGACCACGTGAGTCTAATCTCCGCAAAAAACTGAATCTTTTGACATAAAATTTTCACTGTATACAGATACTTTTTTTCAGTCGACAATCTACCATCTGTTGAATTAGCCAGGAAGGCACTGCTTTAACACAGGCACGTGGAGGGCGGATTGTATTCTGCAATCACTTAATACCGCATCCCAGATTGAGGCGCTTCACGCAGGCGCTACTCATTACATGTTAAGACAAGTAACCACTGTAGAAAACAACAAATGAATATCAACAGAAAACAGCAAATGAATATCAACAGAAAACATGATGATCCCAATAATAATTATGGAGGATTTTATCGCAACAACTGGAGAATTAAGGAACGAAATAACTTCAAACATCTCAATAACCAAGAAAAATGTATTTGGCGGAATAGAGAGGACAATGATAGGTATATCTATAGGTATAACATCAGAAACTCGAATTCTATGGACTAGTAACTAGTATTTACTAGTATAACTAGTAAAGTTATAATTAATTATAATAATCACATAATTATTCGTCCCACTATTGTATTGGATTAGGACATCCTATTCACATCGCACTCATAACAAAGTTAAAATCCCAAATTATCAAAGGCATTACATAACTAGCTTATGCTGGACATACTTAGCGGAAAAATGGATGTCATGATGACATAGTCATATTTGCATCTGTTGGACAGACGAAAAGTTTCATGCTAAATAAATACACTATCTGAAAGATTTTGTTCAATCAAACTGCTGTTGCATGCAATCACCCTACGCTTGTGAGGATACCTTTACAATCATTTTTGAGACTCTTTGTATACTCCATGATAAGCATGTCATCGTCTGTCCAACAGATCTTTTTGGTCTGCTAACTTTTCTAACGCATTATTTCTTAACGATAATGACTTCATACCAAAGATATTTAACATTAGAAAGGGCTAGATAGGAAATTGACGTGTTTTTACCTTGTGTGCCAGAGAAAATCAGCTGATATTACATGAATTTGAAAATATTTGTATGCGAGCAACAAATATTCCTTTTCATTGTCTCTTTTTAGTAATTACAGAACTGAAACGCATTTCAATAATAAATCAAGACATTTTTATTTATGTCTAAAAACAACGTCCAATGTGCAACAGGTAGGGGCCTTGTGTAATATTCTACTTTTTCACGTGTTTTGCAAAACGCAGTTGTAAGTAAGAGTACTGCTGATTCGATTCTTTCAAATAGACTCAATTTTATGTCAGCTGATTATTAGATCTAAAGAGCGCATGTTATATAGAAATAATACAAATGAAAACCAGACGCGATTGCAAAGCTTGGCAATAATCTAACGTGTATATGCAATTTTGTAGTTGCATGAAAGAAATTACATAATACAACAGAAAAAATAAATATGAACATGTGAATATGTGATATTAAATTGGCTTAAGCAAATAAATACAATACTGCGTACTGTATGTTGCACAATGCACATTGACAATATCTCTGACATTGAAAGACATGCGATGATCGATTCCAGTTGGCCCTAAATTGCCCTCTGTTAATTATTTGCTATACATAGATCCATATTGTATAGTTTCAGCCTGGTGAATAACTCGATGAGCGTTGGTGAGCCCTATTAATAGCCAATTCCTCAGTGTAATATTCGGATTCTCACTGAAATTGTTAGTAGTCATGAATTCTACAGGTGTTTATCAATTGATGCCCCATCAGTCTTCATGTGAATATTTTTTCTTTCACTTGGATTGATAGTAATTCATTAAATTGGCGTATTACCGCTCTCATCGACAACAATTTTTTTCAGAGAATTTCAAAGAATACTGAATGAATATTCTTGAAACTCACCGTATAATATCAGTGAATTATGCTTTATATTATATGCCATTTCTAGAGCTTTTGTCGCATCGCACATCGCACAGCCGACAAAACAGCAATTTCGCATGGTTTTTTTGCCATGATATGGACCGTACAAAAATGGGTTCAAATTTGGACAACTACATTTGCATTTCTCATCTAGCCCTTTTAAGCAATTAAATGTCTTTGGTTCATACTTTCTGAAGCATCAATGAACCATGTTTAAATCTTAGTCGCTGAATATTGCGACGACTTGGTTTTCGCTTTCAGATAAATCATTTTTAAGCGTCGTCAGTCCAAATGATTTTCTGCGTCTGTCCGACAGATATATTGCTGTCTTGGTACTGTACTAAATGTTACTAATATAAAATGATTAAAGTTTCACCAATATCTATGATACAGCTTTCAATAGTTCCGTTTTTGTCTATATAAAACTTCAGCACAGCATGTCAATAACACACTGCTAGCGACAGTGCAAATAGGCCTACCCTTTGTTGTCCGCGCTTTCTGTGGCCAAGTTTCACTTGAATGTATTTTTATAAATATAGTCAACATTTGACTGACCACAATGAAGCGAATATTCTAGGAAGGGCTCCTTAGAACGGAATGTAGGTCAACAACTGCTTTGCTCTGAATAAATGATAAAATGCTACATGAGCACCAATTAAAGCTTTAAGAAAATAATTAAATCTCCGAAGATTTTGAACGTCCCGGAAAGAAGACTTGATCAGTAAAGTGAACGATGCATATTTTGATTTCTAAGCATAATAGAATAATAGGTGTAAGCACAGACAAATTGATTTGCACTATGCCGGTATAGGCTCGAGCTAGACTGAGTTTCAACAATTTCCGTGTTAGCACAGCACCTGCAGTGAACAGCCCTGTATACATTACATGCAGGTAGGTTGTTCTGTGACACGAATGACTTTGAAGTTTTAATCATTCAACACACACTCAGATAGATACAGATCGTACTTCATTGATGTCATTTCGGCATAAAGATGGGTCTAAAACTAAGCTCATTAGGGCATCGATATGCTGGAGGCTTCAGGTGCTCTTAAAAGAGTCTGCAAGTATAGCAAACATACTTGGCTTTCAGGATTTCTAATCCATGCGTACTTTATGACTGCCAAAAATAGTATATAAGCAGAACAAAATAAATGAAATGCAAGCCTACAATAACTAAGTGAGAATAACTGTGTTGCTGTGTCTGTTATGAGCAATCGTTATGATAAGTGATGAGTCCTAAATTCAGTCTGCCCAGGACATCACCTGTGGTTGTGTGTTTATACAGGCCTACCAGACTATGTCCACGTGAGCAAGCCTATTAACATTTAGAAGTAAGATTTCTAAGTTCGATATCCGCAATCCTTATGCTTTAATAATTCAAAATACCTAAAGAGGCTCGTTTTCACCACCAGTAATGAAATCAATTCATGTGAATAAAAACGGTCCCAAAAGTAATGGGTTAAATTTCTAGTATACATGCAGCCTAGTCTAATTAAGCTTCTTATTGGAAGTTTTACATAGGCTTACTTTTTTGTTGCGTATATAGTCGATGAGCTTTGTCAAATCCACAAAATCACGAACGGTCCTGTTAAGTTTATCTGAATCTGAACGAGTCGCCTAATAGTTCGGAACATTTTTACTAATGTGGATTTGGTGCAGATACACCACAGATGCGGATTAAAAATTCAGCATCGCTCCGGATACGTACGTGGAAAATTGAGTTTTTAAATAGGTTAATTCGATGGGTTCCTATTACTTTCATGCTCAACCTCAAGAGTATTTTCTTCAGCGTGATCATGTCACAGGCAACCTACCACTGGCACAGCAAAATCGCATTATCAAAGACAGTGATTTCAATTAACTTTGAAAGATGTAAATGGGTTCACATCACTATTCAGATCCAAGAAATGAAGCATGAATTTATTGAATCATAAATGCCGGTGAAAATTGAAATAAAAACTTGAAATTTCAGCCTAGAAAGCACGAATAATATCGAGATTTTTTCATGAAGACTTTCATTATAATACGGATAATTAAATTTCCTTGATAATCAGCTCGAAATCCGCTTAGTTGGGATGCTTATTATCAAATCCTTTATTATTCAACTTGCTCCATTCTACTTATAACGGGGCGTCATCTCGGTAGTATATAAATTTGCAAAATTTCGACTTTTTTAAAACTGCTCAAATAATTTTTGGACCGCAGCAACGCAATCTCCGTAAAAAACTGAATCTTTTCGTATAAAAATCTTCATTGTATACAGATACTTTCTTCAGTCGACACTCTACCTACATATCCTTACTCTATGCATAGAGTAGTAACATGGTATCATGGTAAGTACAGTAGGTATAGTGTCGTGTCGACTCAAAAAAGTATCTGTATAATGTACAGTGAAAATTTTATATCAAAGGATTCAGTTTTTTGCGGAGATTACGTTTCTGCGGTCCAAAAAATTATTTGAGCACATTTTTAAAAAAGCTAAGTTTTTACAAATTATTCAAATTATATACAAATTAGCTTTTCGGATGAGATGTCATGCTTTTTATTCAATTTTCAGCAGCATAGTTTTATGATTCACAAGGTGTCATTTCTTGAATCTGAATAGTAATGTGGACCCATCTGCATATTTTAAAGCTCATTGGGATCCGTTTCTTGCGATGTAATGATCTTTCAGTGGCACTTTGCGACATGATCACCCTTAAGAGAATAATCTTGCTGAGCTTTTAATAATGGTAGCGCCATAGAGGTAGAGTGTCGACTCAAAAACGTATCTGTATACAGTGAAAACTTTTACATGAAAAGATTCAGCTTTTTGCGGAGATTACGTTCCCGTGGTCCAAAGATTATTTGAGCACTTTTTAAAAAAGTCAAAATTTGCCAATTTATATACTACCGAGATGACTCTCCTTAATAAGTAGTATGAAACAAGTTGGATAACAAAAGGAATGAATATTTGCATGTAAGTATCCTAACTAAGCGGAAATCAAGCTGATTATCGAGGGAATTTCATGAATTGTATTATACTGCCTGACATAAAAAATGCTACACTCAAATATATGAACTTTATTCCACTCACACTCATGAATTATAAGATAACATTTTATATAAAACATTATATTTGAATAAATGGGAGACATTAGTACCGAGTATGTCCTCCCCGCACTGAAATGCAGTTTTGAAGTGTCATTGGCATCGAGTCGCAAAGATGATCAAGCCGTTCCTGACCCAGCAATGACTATTGATCGATGAGTCTCTCTGAAAGAGCTGTCAGTGTTGATGGCGGATGATCATATGCATCTCTCACTTTCCGACCAAGTTCATCCCAAGCATGTTCGATCGGAGACAGGTCGGGGGAGCGTGAAGGCCAATGGAGGATGCGAATTCCAGATCTCACTATCGCTGTTGTTACACAATGAGCTCTGTGTGGTCGAGCGTTGTCATCCTGGAATATGAGGTTGAGTTCATTTACCGTTGGGATGACGATTGGAGATATGATATTCGATAAATATCGCTCTCCGTTCAAGTTCCCATTCACAATGACTGCGACAGTTCGACCTCCGTACCAGATACCGGCCCAGATCATCACGCTACCATCACCATAGCGGTCATGCCCAGAAATGCAGCAGGGTGAATACCTCTCACCACCCATTCGATGCACTCTAATGCGACCATCGTGAAAATCCAAAGTGAAACGGGATTCATCCGTCCACATCACTTGACGCCATTCCTCTGTGCTCCACGACAGATGCTGCTCACACCATTCCACACGCTTTCGCTTGTGTTCGAGACCTGCGGAGAAAAAAATTGGCAGTGAAACAATGTCATTGTGTGAAATTCTCGCATTACTTACTTAGAGGAATTCTTACAGCAGGTCGGTATGACCTCAGGCTCGCTTCTGCTAGACGGCGATATGCTGATCGTATACTGCATGCAATTCCTGCTGCAGCTTTCCAGCTGATGACCAGTCAAGGAACACTCTTAAAGCGATTGCGCTTTGCTGAGATAACCAACTTCCTATCGGTAGCATTGTTTGTCAATCTCGGTCTCCATGATCCTTTCCTTCTTTTAACATTTCCATCATTGTTCCACCGACTCCACCACCTGCTCACAGTGGAGTGTGACACACCCAACTTCCGTCCAACAAACCTACAACTCCTTCCACATCGTAGCATTCCAACAGCCATTCCTTTTACAAACTCTGATTGCGACATTTTTGCTTCAAAATTTAGTCAGAAAGAATTGCTTGATAGTCATAAAAGGTCGAATTTGAAATGCATCAACTATGCCAAAGATATCGACAATGGACAACTGCTTTATATTAGCATGATAAATTTGATGCATAGACATCCTGGTCAGTGCAGTATGAAATAAAAGTCGTCCACTTTCATTGAGATTTTCTGTATCAAGTGGATCGTTTTTAATGTCATAGAGTATATAGTGAAAGTCTTCATGAAAAAGTCACGATATTATTCGTGTTTTCTCGGCAGAAATTTCAAGTTTTTGATTCAATTTTCACCGGCATTTATGATTCAATAAATTCATGTTTCACTTTTTGAATCTGAATGGTGATGTGGACCCATTTACATCTTTCAAAGTTAAATTAGATCATTATCTTTGATTATGTGATTTTGCATTGCCAGTTGCAGGTTGCCTGTGACATGATCAGGCTTAAGAAAATACTCTTGAGGTTGAGCATGAAAGAAATATGAACCCATCGAATTGCTAATATAGCAAACATTAAATCTCCAAGTCAGTCATGAGAATCTGTGAAATACCATCATTCCTTCTGCATTACAATCACGATCATTCAATTCCGTTGTAATTTCCTCAAAACTGCATAAATGTGCATATCTCACATTTGGAAACTATTCCGACTGCCATACAGGATGGCCGCCAACAGGAGGTTCTTCATACTTCAGTTGATGCTAAAAACAGCTTTCGTCTCTCCTTGAAATTTATTGACCAGATTAAAATAGTTAATTAAAAGATATGTACAACCCCTACGCGTTTCGAGCGTTCGCTCTTCCTCAGGGGGTAATTCGCTAAAAACCAACTGATCTGGCCGCTCATGTGGGCTGCTTATATACGTACAGTGCTAACGGTCGAGAGATGTTTAAAATACCGTCAACTCTTTTCTTCGATTGATTTTTGGAATCAACTGTTTAATGTAACGAGCTTCAGTCAGTCTAGTGTCCAATGCATCTTTGCACTTATCAAGAATTTCAAGGTCAAAGTCAGTCAAACGTTTTGATCTACATTTCAGACAATGTTCTGCCATAGCACTCGAATCAACATTACCTTTATCTACAGCACGCTTGTGTTCATTAAAACGATGCTTAAAAGGACGCGAGGTTTGACCAATATAGAAATCTTTACAATGATGGCATGTAAATTTGTATACCAAAAACCGATCTGTACACTTCATCTTATTAGGCAAACTCTCACAAACAAGGCCACTTTCGTGTTTTTCTACTTTTTGTTTGAATTTCAAGGCATTATATAAAGTTTTATTAGGGGAGCTAACAAGATTTATCGGTAACTCGTATTTTTTAATTAATTTGCGGATATCACGATCAGTTTTATCGTTAACAAATCCGAGTTTTAAATATGTATTGTTTTTACGTATTTCTTTGCATCTTTTACTACTTTTCTTATGTTTTCGTTTCATTGAAAATCCATTTTTACTTAATTTAGTTTCAAGTTTATTAAAAGCTACCTTGCAATCAGCTTCGTTGCTACATCTTCTCTTTACGTAGTTGAGACTGCATCTCCCTAGACTTCATTTAATAAAATCAAAAATGTATACACATTGGGGATCTAATAAATGCGGAGTTACCACTCTACCTAATATACTTACTCTGTGGTCATATATCCTGATAAGGGTTAATGTGCATCACTAGCTCAATGTGAACCTTCATTTATTAGATTTCTTAAGTGATTTCGAAATTTGCAGAATGTTCATATCATGTCAGCTTCGACAATATCGCCTCCTCATTCGCAAACATTCCATTTTCAAGAAACTCTGCAAATGACTGCCATTCTTGTCTTTGACAGCATTGCTCGTGGAAATCCACCTACTCAAAAAAATCTTTATTAAAAGTTGCTACGGTACGTAATGCCATGAGTGACTATCATGTTACGTTAATGGCAACAGAAGCAAGGTTTGAGATCAAAGTGATACTTTATAGTTCATGAATTAATCACCATTCCTAGAATTGTCATATTTTATTGATCGTTTATAAAATCATTGTGATGCAAATGTTGCCGATATTAAGTTTAGAAAACTGCATTTCATTAATAACGTTGAGTTGAAAACCGGCTCTGTATATTTTCTGCCAATAATGCATTGCCTTTAAATCAATGAAATATTTTGTATTTCTTCGTGCACTATGTGCAGGTCATAAAGCTTGTGTCATCATGAATATACGAGATATGAGATATCAGGAACAATGGTGTGATAAATTTTATATCAGGATGCTCACCGTTTAGCTCTCAAATATTTCAGGGATTTGCCACTTGTCAATTTCTGAAAATCCTCTCGCTGAAAAAGGCGGATCTGTTGCTGCTAAATATGCATTGACGACATGGAGTGGCATCGCAATGATGAATCCAAGTATTTTGATTCTCCTTGTATAAAATTAGACTAACGTGATCAGATTGCAATTTTATTAAGTCGAATGAACACGTTTGCATAAAAATTAATTGGAGTGTTGCAGCCTACCAATTATGCAGCATATGGGAAACAGGCTGCAAAATCTTTCCTGTCGTGCTTTATTTCTCTCATTAAAATGTGAATATCAATTGACTTGAAGCTCAAATGACAAAGTTCATGTATTTTCAAACTGATGTTGTTTTTAACGACGTCCTAAAGAATTAATTTATTTCGATTCTGATGGTGCTATTTGACAAACACGTACTGTATACCGTCAGCTACCAAATGAAATAATTTTTGCTGCGAAATCAACTCATCAAACAAATTCAATATTGTAAGTTTGATTCTAAAATGTCTAACTTACTACTTATGACGCAGTAATGAGTGCATTCAACCTAGAAGCGATGCATATTGACAAAATGCCTCAAATCACCATATTTCAAATAGCAAAATTCGCGTTGTAGTTGTAACTCAATTTTTATGAACATTATTCCATGATAAACCTGATGGTTCATAGATTGAATTGGCATATATGTCACTTTCCTAAGTTGTTTTGGTTTTGACCAACAGTCCTTTCAAAAACAGTTAAACGTGATATCTGATGTAGCGTTTCAATAAAAGTACGAATGAAAATTTTGATGAAAATGGGATGGCAGCATGAACTTCCCGATTTATCATATTTTTCATAATGCAAAGATTTCATGATTCTTTAAATGAATAAAAATAAACAGTTTGCTTCAATTTACTATTAACACTTCTGAAAATTTGGTTATTAATCAGCATTTTAATATCAGTTGAGTTCAATTAAATAAAAGTTAGAATTTCAGTTTGCTGTCCAAGTTCCATTACACTTGTTTATGAAAAACATTAAATTTCAACAAGTAGCAATGTCTATTCGATTAAATTACAAATTTCTCCTAAAAAGCTTGCCATGCATGGGAGTTAACAAGGCTGGGTCTTGGGTTCACTCATGGGTTTTTGGTAGTCTTGGGGGTGCCCAAGAATCTTGGGGTGCGGACCCAAGAGCTTGGGTTCCCTCCCCCCCCCAAGAGTGAGACCAAGAGTGAAGAAATTGTCCACCAATGATCATTTCCAGCTTTCTTGGAAAAATTCTGCCTTGTGACCACATCATGTCATAGCAAGTCATCTACATGTAAGCTTACATGTTGTTTGTGTATATAAATCTGTAACCTACTTCAACCACACGATTGGTCTTTCTATGATGAAACTGTGCTATCATCAACTGTGACATAGACATACCGTAAATGGCTATCTGATAGTTTGTTTAATTAGCTTTTTAAACTATGCTTAACCTATGGCTTCCTTGGAAATTTTATCCATTAAGCTAGATGTAATGCAAATTTGTGTTAGACAGAATATTGTATATATCATTTTGCGTGAAATAAAGCAAATAGTGAATTAAAAAATGCAATGCATGAAACCAATACCTGTATAACGCTTATGCTGTTAAATTGATAGCTTACAATAATTCGTAGATAACCTATGTCGTAGATTGATGATATTAAGCCCAGAGATAACCTACAGTTATGGCCAATGATTTCCGACCACTAGTGATACGGCCATTGATTTCCGACCACTATTATTTTCATTCTGACAACCTTATTTTATTTCTACAAACATACGTTATATTAGTTATAATTGGTTGATTTACCTATCAGGCACCAGCCAACCACCATTGAGTATGTATAAATCGGTGGAATTCTCAGAATTACACGAATTCCAAGAATTGTTTGCCAAAGTTAATTTGTGCGTCTCATTGTAATTATGCCTACAAGTCCTGCTGCTCGCGCTAATATCAAACTTTTATTTGATGATGGATGGAGTGAACGTCAGATCGCAGTAAGATTAAATTTGTCAAAGACAACAGTCCATGATATTATCCAAGTTATCAAGCAGACTGGATCCACAGTTCCCAGAAAACAACCAGGCAAAACAAGAATCACCAGCCGTCAAACTGATAACATGATTCGCCGTGCTGCTGTGAGGAATCCATCTATATCCAGTTCTGAAATCAGAGCGCAATTACCTGAAAATGTGGTAGTCAGCACTCGAACCATCAGACGGCGCCTCCTTATCGATGCAGGTCTTCGCTCTTACCGTCCAGCTGTAAAACCTCGACTATCTCGAAAGAATATCAAAGATCGCCTTATCTTCTGCAGAACTCACAAAGACTGGACAGTTGACCAATGGCGGAGAGTACTCTTCAGCGACGAAACACAAATAAAGCGGTTTCAACCACACAGGGCCTTGGTTCGACGTCCTTCAAATCAGCGTTTCAATCCAAGGTTTACTGTACCAGCGGTGAAAAAATGCCCGTCAATCATGATATGGGGTTCGATATCTGGATTTGGTCGCGGAGGTATTTACTTTGTACAGCAAGGGAAGACGGTCAATTCGGCTGAATATTTGAAAATCATTGCAGAAAAGGTGCCACTGTGGATGGAACTTCATAGTTGCGATGTGTTCCAACATGACGGTGCACCATGCCACCAGTCCCGTGCCGTAAAATCTTGGCTTCATTGTAATAATATTGAAGTACTCAGCCCGTGGCCAGGATCGTCACCAGACTTAAACCCGATAGAAAATTGTTGGGAAAAGCGGGGGTTAGAAGTGTCGAAATCCAATCCATCCTCACTGATAGAACTCAAAGGTGCTATTCTTCATGCCTGGACCCATGAAATAACTCCTGAGTATTGCCAATCTCTTGTAGATTCAATGCCACGTCGAATCAACGCTGTTCTGGCGGCTCATGGTACTGCTACTAAATATTAATTGTTTTATGAAACATTGAGATTTTGCAATTTAATTGACCAAAGACATTTAAATGTAAGTTCAATTGTTCCCATGTGTTAATTACACATGTTTTTGTTTATAACTTAAATACTACTTGTTAACTAATACTCTGAACTCGTTTTATCTTAGAAATATATGGGTGGTCGGAAATCATTGGCCATAACTGTATGTCGATAATTAAAACTTTTAGCTGAATATTAATATGGCCTCAATTCCGCAATAACAAATTCATGCAATAAATAGCAATTAATATGAACATAAGATACATATCAATTGCATAGCAATGTGTACAATATGGCATGATTCAAAATATCGTCATGCAATTTTAAATATCAATCAAAATTCCAAGCATGTTCTGGGAATTGTTGTTCCACTTCATTAGAGAAATAGCCACTCTTGGGTCCAATCTTGGGGGGTGGGGGGGGGTACCCAAGCCAATGTCTTGGGGGTACCGCAAGATTTAATCTTGGTCTTGGGGGTAGGCCTACCCAAGCCCAAGGTTGGACCCAACCTTGGAGTTCATTTTGTCAAATAGGATGACAGATTTGATTAATCGCAGAAAAACAAACTCATAATTCTGTAGGCCTATAAATATAATTTGAGTGATATTTTTAAAGGAATCAAGCTTTCCTCATTCACGGTACAGCTTAAAAGGATGTTGTAAAGTAACCACTCATATATTGATGAATTTATTATGCAATTTCCGCTTGTAACCTTTTAATTTTGAAATGCTTATGTCTTTGATATAGGGCCTATGCGGCTAGTTAGCATGATTTTTGAGACTGTCACGTTTATGGAATGACATACAGTTCATGGAATGGAGGTGTATGTAACCTGCAAGAAGTACCTCAAATAATTCTCAATGCATACTTCGTATTGTGATGTGCATCATTCAAGAAGTAAAAGAGACGGAGCTTCAAAAATATGCACGAATTTATGGCATATTTCTATATATATTAAGTCGTTGGCTGGACGGCTGTTGAATTTTCATGAAAACAACTTAAAAATGCTACTAGAAAGTAAAGTCTAAATTTGAAAAATGCCATAGATCATTCAAATGCAAAACTTGAAAAGTATCATGCAGATCATGACAAAGGATTGAAAATTGCCAAAGTCGATGTATTTAAGACAATTTCAAAAGTAAACACTAGTTTTTTCTCCGGTAGAGACTAGAGAGGAATCTACCACAGAGCCTGAACACAAGCGCATGATCAATCACATGGCGTCAACAAAGCAAAACTTGAAATGAAGCTAAATTGAAATCGATCATGAAATATGCTCGATTATTTTCGAAAAAAGGAGAATTCAGATGAAATTCGGATTAACAATTATCAATATCATTGATTTCAACTCGTCTACTGGTAAGAATTTGGTATCTTTCAAGATGTAATTTATTATAAAAATTATTTAATGTACAATTAAGCATGCTTTGTAAACATACTTATGCGACCAGAAGAAAGAGAAGCATACAGGTCTGATAGCTGCTACCAGACATAAAAACGCTATCAATTGAAAAGCAATAAAGCATTTGGTAGCAATTAAGCATTTCATCTTTTTGGTAGCGTACGACTTACAGTGATAGCACATCTGCACAAATAATGTTATCACATCACTTTGTGACTATTGTGACCCGTTACAGGTCGCAACGGTATAGAAGACCACAAAGACTTGTTAGTTTGGTCAAATGATTGATACAATCCGTATTCGAATTTAATCTAAAACTATATAGTAGGTATAGTTGAGTAGGTGCCTACGAAATACATGCCGACTACGCCCACCGAAGGAAAACTGTCCGTTTGGATAGTCATTTGGATTTGTAGGCCTACATCAGTGGTTTGATAACAGAACATTACATACGTGTACATTGTGATATAGTCTACTATCGAATGTATTCTCCTCCATGCGTTTGCAGAAAACCGGAATTGAGATGACATCGTCTTAGTGGCTGAACAACAACAGTGCTCACTTGTATCCATTAGTTGTAATCAACAAAATGTTAAAAAGGAATCAAAATGTCAAATAGTCTGTCATCGATCGCCGATCGATGCTATCTTGCAAGTTAAGTAGCAATTTCGTCGAAAAATCGCTGTAAGACGTTAATGTCCAACCCAACCTAAAAATATCACACTGATAGGAATGGAACAGTGAAAGGTAGTCAATGATTTCTGTCTTTTACAGGTGATGCAGCGTCAAATAAAGCCATTGCAGTTTTTAAAGCGGCAGAAAAAGCATTACCGCTGTTGAGGACTTACATTCAGTCTCATATCTATGAAAATCTAAAATAAGCGATTGTGACAGATGTTTGGAATTTTTGCAAATTTTGTCATATAGCCAATAACACTCGCCATAGCAGAAATCAGTTGTATTGTAGATACTATGTATCACGTCCAGTGGCGAACCCAGGTTTCCATGAAGGGAACGGCCTTCCTGATTAGATCGCACGTGTAGGGCCCATGCCTATATGGTGATCACGAAACCAGACAAAGGAAAATCTGTTGTCTTTCTTGACCGCAGTGACTGCGTTGAGAAGGTTCTTCATATTCTTGACGATCCGTTGCTGTTCAAGATGGAAGACAGATTGACTGCTGCATTACACAGATTGGTTCAACATGGTATCATATCGTCAAGTTCATTTACACAACTGAAGCAACAATTGGTTGGTGCACCTTAAGACTATGTAGACTCCCTGTAGTTCACAAGGCCGACCGACCAGTGAGACCTATATGGTGAACTCTGCCACTCACAAACTGGAAAAATGGTTATGTGATATTCTCGCACCGGTTGTTGAACAAGTATCCTATTTTGTGTTCGTGATAGACCTACCCTCGAATTTCTGTCATGGCTTCGTGAGTGTCCTGTACCTGATGAGTGCGCTTTCATGTCCTTTGACGCTACGTCGCTGTTCACATATGCCCCACTACGCCAGACTGTTCAGACGATTCGAGAACTTGTTCGAAATTTTCACATTATTCTTACGCGTAACTATCGACCTGTTGTGTGATCTCATATTACTGTGCACAGAAGACCTTTGATTTCGCTTCGTAAGTACTACAGACAGATCGACGGCGTGGCAATGGGAAGCTCGCTTGGTCAAGTGGGCTAAGTGTGATTGTATGTGCTGTAATTCTGTCATAACGGCCGTACTTCCCTGACGAGAGGCCGCGAAAGATTTCGGAAGATGATATTATTATGCGACTTGTGCTACTTCTGAAATTCATTGGGCATAAAGAATGGATGATTCTACTTTAAAAGTGATCGTTTCATCGTATCTGTGAAATAGTTTTCTACAGCTCTAAAAAACTTCCAATGTGATTGCGTGCATAATGAATGACGACTTAGAGATACATCTAAAGAATTCTAATGATTAAAAGAAATCATAGATATGACTACATGGGCCATTGCTACATAATCTAACGGATCCTACTACCAGGGATATCTATGAAACGTAGAATGTATTAGGGACTTCCAACTCTCTATCCGTGTGATTAAGTGTTAGCCGGTTTGAAAATATTTCATTTCATATTTCTGCAAGATAATAGTTAATTTAATTAACTGTTTTATATTGGTGTTTTAATGTACTGACATTTTTGGTAGAACTTCTTGATGTTATTAGAAATTGTATTTCGCTTTATCGCTACTCTTCAAGCCAGCATAGAAATGCGAATGACAGTTTGATAGGAAATTATGTTGTGCAGTTAGATGTCTCTGAACATTTTTAGAAGTGCCATTACTCATATCTGATCTCTTAATTGAACTCTGTCGATCTATGTCATCTGTTACTGTTATGAAGATCGATCGCTGTTGTAAAGATATTTAATTGCATGTTTTGAAGCGGTAGTTAGGCAAAAGTAGTTTCAGTTTATGTGCTGTACGTTTGAGTTATGGTTGTTAAGTGAAGGTACTGGTAGAGAAAGTTTTGACCAGCAGTTTTGTACAGTTTCCGCATCACACATCAAGGTGTTAGGCAAGGTTTTAAAGACTATTTGGTGAGTTGTACATAACAATTATTTGGGTGGAATCTCAAGCTCTTTGTGATATTTGGTCTACACGTCTTCAATAAAATATTTCAAGTACGCGAGTTCGTATATTCTACAATTTCTTACTAAAGACTGTGAGAAAGTGTTCGGTTATCAATTGCAAAAGCAATTATGGCAACCAATCGATAGCAGTTTACAGTTGCCTATAATGAATGAAGTAGAACAAAATAAGTGGATTATCGCCCTTTCAAACGGCATTGACAAAAAGAAAATAACAAAATGCGGGTGCTTGTGCAAGACATTGGCATCTCAATTATCACATTGCAATATAATAATACTCAATGTATACTGTTGAATGTTAATATATGCTGTCATAGATGACATGCAAGGCTCACAGGGCCCGCGGCCTTAAAATCTCGGCAGGAGCCCGGACTGGTTCCATTACTGGTCTGCAGTTTAGTACATTCATATACGAGTATGTAGTTGATTCCATATTGTCCAACATGTTGTTCCAACGAAGTTGAACGTCGTCATACCGATGTTTTATGTTGAGAGCCATCAATATGAATGTAGTAACTTTGTCCAGGATAGCATTTCGTGTATTTTAGCCTTATCAACTGTTGAACGACTCTTTCAGAAAGAGGTAAAAGTTTGCTTACAGTATTGCTCAAAGCAATACGTCCTTCATGAATGCAACCTCAACTGATATTTGATGAACAACGCATGTTCAGCACTTAAGGATCAACAGCTATCTTCAGAATGTCTTCTCATATTTTTGTGTTTCTTCACAACCCTATCTTAACATAGATTTCTTTAATGATGCTATTCAATTCAACAGTAGTACAAAACTACCTGCAGATTTTCTGGGGGAAACGCACCAAAATAAAACACTGGTCGAGGTTTCAGAATTTTCTAATCTCGATGATGAATTGTTTTCACCATTATGGTTGTCACTTGTCACCTTATTAAACAGCATGAGCTTCATCATATTGAGTGGTTGACAGTATTTCCTTATTGATTAGCGAACTTATCTAAATATTGCAAAGTTTATGAAAATTTACGTTCTGACTGAGATAGCTAGCACCAAACTGAAAGGAAGGAAAAACTATTTCAAAGTGATAACGAGAGAGTAATGAACTATTTAGTGAAGGCATAGTGTTTAATCAGGATATATTTACATTTACAGTGCAATTACCATTACAGTCTCTCTGGATTTCCGACCTCAAAGGCTCAAAAACTGCAATAGGATCCATCGAAATGCAGGCGAAAATATTTCGGTCCTCAGAATCATTTAGAGGATAGACAGCGTAACCCACAATCAAGTACAAAATTTCAGAGGCCCTTTCGATTGGTCTTGTCAGTTGAACCCTGAGTGATGTCAGAATTATTTCAGATTGATCAAACTCACAGAGATTATTACCGTCTGCAAGGGCATGACGTGGTACTCTATAAAGGTGAGCACTTTCAACAAATGGTTTGATGATGGGAACCTTCTAAATGAAATTCGTAGAAGAACAAATTCATCGCTTAACCAACGGAGTCTTGCAGTGGAGAAGATAAGACTACGCTGCCGTCTCAAGGCAGAGCGAAGTATATACAAAAATAATTATTTTTGGAAAACGCTCTTGAAGAAATTTGTGGTAAAATCCAGACATTTTAGTGTTTTTTGAGTGATTCTTGTCTTTTGCATTTTGTGACTAAGACATACGTCTCTTGTCAATGTTCAACACGCCATTCGATTGGTCTTCGTCTACTCTAACAGAATATGTCTATCAGTAAGTTTCATGCAAGATTTTTGACAGAAAACAACCCATTTTTGCTTGTCCCAACGAAAAATACATTTTTTTGGATTGCTGTACAGCAAAGAAATATCTAAAAGCAAGAATATCTAAAAGGACTTTGGCTCAAGGAATGCCTAATGGCCTTGAATCAAAGGAATATCAATAGTCGAGAAATCAAACTCATTAACATCGGAGCTATGTCGACATTTATGGCTGTCCACAGCTTTTTTCCCTCATCACATCGACGCCTTCAAATTTTGATTGACTGCATCAATTCAAACGAAACTGTACATGTAGAAATGCTTAACTGCACTGTAAACTGTAGGGCACTAACTTAGGTACGAAGCCGAAATTTCGTGCCAGTTAGCGCCTAGTTAGTGTCTTTCTAGTGCCTCGAGGCGCCACTAGGCACCAAACCAAATGGTTGTTTGTCCAATGAAATCGAAGGAAAAATCATTGGGCACGAACTCGCATTATAAACTTCGTGCCTTGTTTTGGTTAGAATTGATGCCTAATGCAAGCGAAATTTCGTGCCTTAGAGTTTACAGTGTGGTCTTAATTGATAACTAAAAGACGTTCAACCAATGCTCATTGATTTTGCATCATTTTTCTTGAAAAATGCCACATTTTCTCTAAAAAAAGTGACCACAATTCGTCATCACATCGACGACTACTTGTTGTGATCTCCTATCCAGAAGAAATGCTCAATGGATCTAATATTTTCATGATAAATAGCCTTCCCTAAGACTTCCATAATGGCATTATTGGATTTTTCATTCGACCTTTGACTCTACTCTACGCTTCAAAAATAGCACAAATCGTCATCATATCGACGCCGCCAATATTATGATTTTCAGCGTCGATGTAATGATGGAAACTTAAGTCGCCATTTAATCTGCACTGCTTGACATCATATCCTTGGACGATGCTTGATGTAACAACGACGCAAATGTCCTACCGACTGGAAAAGTAAGGCGCCGATTGCCATGTTTCTACACATACACCTTGCAATTGGCATGGTAGCTCTGGTGTTGATGAGTAAACTAAAATAGCATCTTGTATTGTGGCATTCAGGTTTTTAGGTAGGCTACTTAATTTATTTTACTAATATATTTAATTGATATTTATATAAAGATCGATGTAGATCTCACAGCCTATATCAAGTCTAGAGCATAGGAATATCTTCTAGCATGCAAGCAAGCCCAGACCTGGATAGATGAAAATTCATCAAATCTCCATTGAAATTTAATAATGAACACAACATAGGTTGTAATGATTCCAATACACTGCAACCTGTCATAAGTAAATTGTTTGAAAGAATCGTGAATGACGCGTTGAGAGATCATATTCGTGGCATTGTATGTGATGAACAGCATGGTTTTTTGTCCAACGAAGTCAACTACTTCCAACCTTCTAGAATACAAAGACTTCATATCATCTGCTTTTGATGATAACTCACAAGTACACACCATCTACACAGACTTCAGCAAAGCATTTGATACTGTATCTCACGAATATCTGCTTCTGAAGATGAAAAATCAATTTGGAATTGATGGCATGAGCATACGCTGGTTTCAAAGTTATCTTACTGGAAGATTTCAACGAGTCGTCTTGAGCGGTGTTGAATCACATTGGGCTGCAACAATATCTGGTGTACCTCAAGGCCCCATACTAGGCCCAACATTATTCATAATTTATGTAAATGATATTCCTTCTTATCTGCAAAGGAGTCACTGTCTGATGTACGCAGATGATCTGAAGATCTATAACAGGGTTTCATCACTGAGAGACTGCATTGAACTCCAAAATGATCTAGGTCATTTGTTCAGTTGGTGTCAGAAATGGAAACTGTCACTTAATTTAAGTAAATGTCTTCATGTGAATTTCAGTTTGAAGCGTAGATTGAGTATTTCCTATCAGTATTGTATCGGTAATCATGTATTAGAAAGTGTTTCGAAAATCAAAGACCTTGGGGTTTATTTTTCTTGTAATTTGTCCTTTACCGACCATGTATGTTTTGCTGTGAATAAGTCCTTCCGTATGCTAGGCTTCGTGAACAGATTTTCTGAATCGTTCTATGATGTTCACGTGCTTAAGACTTTGTACAACTCATACATTCGTCCTTCGTTGGACTATTGCTCTCAAGTCTGGTCACCTAACACTATATGTATGATTGCAAAAATTGAAAGTGTCCAGAAACTTTTTGTAAAGTATCTTTGTTACCAAAGTCATGAGAGCACTGCGTTTTCTTACGAGTGTTTGTGTCAACGTTTCAAACTTACCACTCTCGAAAAACGTCGTAATGTTTCTGATGTATTGCTATTTCATAAAATTGTTAACCAAAGAGTGAATAGCAATTACTTGAGTTCAGCAATTTTTCTGAAAGTGCCTGTGAGACGAACCAGACGTACTGACCTATTTACATCCAAAGGAAAGTGTCGATTGCTCATTCGGAGACATGATTTTGTTCCTAGAGTCACTCGAATGGCCAATCAACTTCATGACATCGACTTTTTACATGACTCTGCGTGTTACATAAAGCGAAAAATATTATAGTCTGTGGCTTGTGCTCCTTTGTATTTCTGTCTTTATTTCCTCCGTTTATTTTTGTCTTTTTACTACTCGTATATTTGAACTTTTATCAATCGTGTATGGTGACTATTACTGGCCTTTAGCTGTTGTCATCTTTCAAATAAATTCAAAATTCAAATATCTTTTTCATGCTGCACTTAAACATTTGTGATTATTTATTTCTTTTGTGTGTCTGTTAGGCCTGCCTACATTACATGCACATGTCTTCCGTGTCTGTTCTTGGAGAGGCCTAGACCTGTCATGAAAGCAGATGTCTCATTAAGCACACTCAAATTCAAGTTCGTGTTTTTTCTTTATTACATTACTTTACTTAATTAATGTAAACACTTTCGTCGGCAGAGCTTTGATGAGTTTTGTACATTGAATGCTGTGTAGGCCGATCAGGCCTATCACGACTCCGCCTCATAAAGCAATCACACCAAAATCGATCCATAAGACATAGGCTACTGAGACAAACCCTGAACAAAACCTAAATCCAACCACAAAGCAATCAAAAATTTCTCCTAAACCAACCCTAAATAAATTTAATAAGCTAATTAATAATATTGAACTCATTTTCATTCTAAATTGTTCTTCGTGTAAACCGCATGATAAAAAGGTAGCAATTTGAAGTCCATGTGGCCTAAATGAACCCCACCTACCAGCGGCAACATTTCACTCTACCTTCACTATAAAGAAAAGGTAAAAGTGGAAATTTCAAAAGCAAAACGTAATTGGATTATAAATGCGTCTAAATCTAAGTCAAGTATCTGGAACATTGCACGCGAAATCTGTGACTTTAAATCTCAGTCAGTCAATGGTTCAGCTGGAGGCAATGATGAGAGATCATGCTACTCCTCTACTGGCTGCTGAAGCTGTCGCAGCTTCCTTAGGAGAACATTTTTGTCCTCAGCCCGATTGGTCTGCTATAAACAACCAAATTGACGAACGTAATTTAGAATGGTCACCAGATGTCTCACCGCAAGCTGTATATAATATAAATGGCAAAGCTAAAGAACAAAGCTTCAGGAATGGACGACCTACCTGCAAGGCTCATCCGTGAAAGTGCACATATTTTATGGAATCCAGCTTCTCACCTTTTTTCGGTCTCTGTTTTTAACGGGTGAATTTCCGAAGGCTTGGAAGATAGCAAATATTGTTCCAATACCAAAGTCAAGCAAGTTTGATTCCAGCAACTACAGGCCGATCTCACTACTCCCGATTTTGTCAAAGATCTTCGAAGACCTGGTTCTACAATCTGTTGTTCAGAAATCAAATGAATGCTTTCGTTTCTCCGTGATCGCCAGTGTAGGATTTGTCTACGGGACGTTACTAGCAGCTCAACTTACGAGGCTTCGGCAGGAGTTCCACAAGGCTCTGTTCTAGCACCACAGCTGTTTGCAGCACATATGGGAACACTAAAACCCCTCTTTTAAGATTCCCTAATGGTTAAGTACGCCGATGATGTGATTATTGTGTTATCAATAAACCGTTCGAACATATCCTTTTGCGAGTCAATGATAACATCAGAAGAAAAACATGTGGCTAATTGATGTTCCGCAAATGGCTTGAATCTGAATACTGGCAAAACCAAGCGAATGTACGTCAGAAAAGGCAACATTAATAATTTTGTATCATCGTCGAATAAAAACTTGAAAAGTTAAATCGTCTATGTCATCGCATCATATGCGGAAGCAAATGTCTGGAAAATGTCTTGGAGTTTTGAAAGTTCGCCGTGATGAGAGTTGAGTCATGAGTTGTTTTAAAGAAGAAATGCAAGAGGATAATATTCTTTTTCCTTTAATGCCACGCCGCCTGAAATATAGCAACCATCTTGAAATTCCATTCTGCAAAACTCATCGACGATCATCATCCTTTGTTCCTTTTTGCACATCTGCTTACAACGAGAAACTATATGTACAACATAAGTAACAATTATTTTTGCGTCCATGCACGTCTGTAAATCAGTGTATGGCTCATGTAACTTTTAAAGTCTCATACTATGTAATAACTTGATTTTCATTTTCCGAATAAACGTTATTATTATTATTTATATATCCTAGTCACATAGCACTTTTTCATGGATATCCATACCCATCTTATACTAAAACTTGTATCGAACTGGTATAACTTTAGAATTCATATAATCTACCGATGTGACAACTTCCGTAAATCCTAAGACTTGATAAGTCAGTAAAATTAATTAGATGTGCGCTATAAATATATTATCAAGCATAAATACACGTACATGCATGCATATAACTAAGGGATGAGACCTTTACAGTTGTGTCCCTTCTATTTGACATTCATACTAATCTGAATATTTAAAGAGAATGACAACTATTAAGTCAATACAAGACACCAACACCCTTGATTTCCCGACCGCACTCGCCCGACCAAGGAATCGAACCGAAGTCCGCGGTGGAGATGAGCTCACACCTTTACTAGGCCACGCTGACGTTTCAAAAGGAATGCAAGTGAAGGCAGAAGTCATCTCGAAGTAACATCGACAGCTTATCGGACTTCGGTTCGATCTTACAAGAACAAAATGTATGTATATATATATATATATATATATATATATATATATATATGTATACATATGACATGACATTTTATCACAAGTGACATCGACATTGAAAACATCCTCCGACTAGCAATCAAATACAGCGATTTCCTCTTAGATTTCACTTTCAATACTGCTTCCAAGTAGGTCTACTACTTTATCATTCATTATTCACTTGAAGTTGTGTAGCAAATGAACAACTGGTCAAATTTCCAACAGAAAGATTTGCACGCAACCTGCTGTGTAGCAGACGGTCCATTGAAAATTCTTTTTCAACAACTGCTTCCGATACAACTTATTTTTTATGACGTCACTAAGTGTTCTATGCACTTGAAATTCCAGCCACATGCTCTGACACTCCTGGAAAATTGTCGGAAGTCGGTGTCAGGGTAGCAAGGAAGCCGAAAGCAACCATTCTATCCACATTGGTCCAGAAACACACGGTTCCTCCTAAAGCCCCTTGGGTGATTTACAATGTGAAGTGCGGAAATTGCAATTGGAATTATGTTGACGAGATTGGAGTTTTGAAGAAAGAGAAAAAGACATACACGCGCAATTCGTGAGTTAGACGTTGACCGATCAGAAATGGATAAGCATGTGGTCGAAGACGGACATTTGATTGACCTCGACAATGGAACTGTCATTGACCGTGACTGCTTTTGGAAACGGCGAGTCGTGTAGGAGGCTTATTGGACTAAGCAGTGCAACAGCATCAACAAGGTGAAGCATGACATTCTTGGTGATCTAGTTGTTTCTTTCTTTTCTTGATGCGGTTTTCTAACTTTATGACGTACTTAATTGACTTTGTTAGTAGAACCTTTGGTTGTATTATCTTAACTTTATGACGTAGTATTTTATGACGTTTTGGAAGCCGTTGTTTGATGTTCTGTCAAGACCGGCAAGAGTCGTGTTTAAATACATGGAGGTCAGTCATTCTTCTGAAGAAATATCTTCTAAGTGTGAATTCTTCTGATGAGACTGCGCCTTGAAAGCGCTCAAGCGGTAAAGCTATTTTGCTGACATCAAAGGTTTTTCTGGTCGTCTCTACACAATACTTTATAAACTATCATAACTTACTGCTGTATCTCGTGAATGAGTTGATGCACCAGAGATAAGAGTCTGAAAAAGTCTGAAGCCTCTACAGTTAAAATCAATGTAGAAAAAGTCTTGGAACAATGCAGTGAGAGGTCATCCATAACATTACAGATCTATAATTGTAGATAAATATTTCATAACTTCATTATTCTTCGAGAGTGCAGTCAATTAATTTTATTCCATTCGCAATGTTATGCGCATGCATCAATGATTTTGAACAAGCTATATTCATGTTCTTGAAAGTTGACTACCCTGTAATTATATTCCTAACGTTAATTTTTTACTCATAACCAAACTTGAGATCATCTTTTATTATTTTCTTTAGAAAATCATTTGTTGGGAAATAAAAGGAGCATTCAAATTTTTAAATAAATTCAAACCATCTATTTGTCACATGTTTAATGATAATTTTACTGAGCTTCTTTCCTTTAGACAGTAGGACATAATGTCTTCTTTTTAAAGAGTGCATGTGAACTGAAGTCATGCGCTGCTAAAACGTGTAGATAAATCTGTAAATGGATTTGCATGCAAACACTCGGTACCTAAGTTTTGCTGTCGTGATTGGCGCAGTATGTTGCGGATGCGTCATTAGAGGTGTCAACGGAACTCAGCAAGATCCTCAATCCTCTCTCACTAACAAATATTTGAAGAATCATATGTTAGTGACAACCTATTCTACAAAATTTGATCAGATCTTGAAAACTGCAGATCACCCTACTATAAGGGAGATACGTGCGTGATGACTTCCCATAGAACACTCTTGACTCTGTACCAACAATGCTCAGTAGGCCTCGATAGTTTGCCCCGGAGCAAGCTTTAGGGAGGTGTTTATTTCAGTGCGGTTGATCAATCTTTGCTTCACGCTGCTACGTCAGGACAAATGACGCTTCTTTTTTCTTTGTTCAACTCGTCATCTGCAAGCCAGCATGACCATTAATCTCGAAGGAAAATCGAAAGCTTTTCATTTGAATAATATAAACAGCACAATTTCAACTTAAATAAGCTCCAACATTTGAAGCAATGCTCTGATAGACCTCATTTTCGAGATTGACTTAGAGTTTCAGTAGCATATCATCTCAATAAATCATCGACCAAATCAGAACAGAAATAAGGTAAGCCCATTTCGCTTGAGAAAAGTTAGTTTGATGCCATGAAATAACCAGCGTTTCATAGCGCCGAACCAATTTTCTAGTCATCCTCCTTCTGTGAAACCGGCCGTCCGGTTAATTATATTAGGCCTATGTTGACCATCAACGATGCATTCACTCTATAGAAGAAATCGTCCAGTCAATCAAAAGAAAACAGCATCATAGCAGCATGCACATGATAATTGCAGCATATGTTCAGTCTACCTACGAGTATGTGTATGCTATGTGAAATAAATGTTGCGACCTTGTTTCTTAAACAGTTAAAAAATTACCAACTTTTGCATGTAATTAAACAAACATTATCTGAACAAATTTTTCATAATCCTGTATTCTAGCCTACATGATCAAATTTTCATAGCAGCAAAGCAAAAATCAATCTCCCCTTTCCTTTTGGGTCCACTTTGCTTCTATCGATCTTTGAAAGTGCGGGACACCGAAGTGCCGTCAACTTCTGCATGATTTTGGCACTAATAGAAATTGAACTCAAAAGAAAGATGAGCTTGATTTTCACAGTGCTGCTATAATGACTATGATCTGCCGTCGTTTGGTCAAGTGCATGAACTTGGTGAGAATTGCATATTTCTTAGCCTCTCTATCGTAAGATTATTCGATATCTCGAATAATTTCATTACATGGGATTGTCTATCAAATCTCAACAGATGTAACCACCACGAGACATATTCTGTTTTGATTGAAACACAGCGATAGGGCTATATACAGGCATAAATATAGAGTCTCCAAAAATATCAACCAGGCACAGAAACTGTACCCACAAGTCTGCACCGGGGTAATTTTGGAAATCTCAAATACTTGTTTAAGTCGAGAAAAATATTGCAACCCGTAGCAAGACGAATTGCATCTCAGATGCATTGAGTGGGATGCATTATTTTGGGCATGCATTGGAGGGGGAATGCATCCCAAGATCCATTCTGGGATGCATCCAGAGATACATCCCCACATCCAATGTATGCCCAAAATAATGCATCCGGATGCATTCCAGAAATCAAACAAAGATCGCCAGATGCAACAATCTGGATGACATGTTCAATTAATTCAACCTTACCTACTGGTGCCAGTTGCCGAAAAATCAAAAGATCGGTTATTCCAATCAGCAGGCTATATCAATAGGTTAGAGATTTTGTTACAAAAGTTACCATGCAACTTTTGCGAAGAGTTCAGTCTACTTATCACAATCTTGCTCACGTTTTGGCGACACGGTCGGAGATTTCACGGAGCCCATTGCTGAAATGACGAAATTGAACATGACAATAAAATGCCGACAGTATGCAACGGAAAATGTATTCGGATATGCATCTACACCAATTCAGATAATGGAAATTTCAGTACACCAGGTCAACTTTGCAGACCTGCACTTTCTATGCAATGGTTCTGATGTCATCATATTTGGCTTATTTTGCAGTAGGCGCCCCTCATGATCAGCTAATTTTTCGTATCAGGAATTGATAGAGTTCGAGGACACTTAGTATGTGACTTATTTCAAATCTATTATGTACTTCAGAGGGAAACAAAGTGTGTGTGAATATTTTTCTTCCATGTACACGTATTCAACAGTTGCTGGCATGAAGAATCAGAAAATATCATAATTTCATTAAGATTTATGCAAAATTAATCCAGTAGGTCTATAGCATTATTTCAGTTGTTTGTATAACATCTTATTATAGGCACCAAATAGATTCTCATCTAGACCTAAACAGATTCTCAGCCTAAACCATTTCTTGGATTTCTATGTAATTTGCCCGTAATTAGGTTACAATGAAAAACTGAAATCAAAAGGAATAGACTGATTCGCACCGAGTGAACATTTAATTGAACTAACCAGTTTCATTGAAAACTTGTCGCGGATCTCATCAAAATACAAACCCAGGTATTTTAAAACAAACATACACGCATTCCCTAAGGCAGTTTTGGCCTACCATATGCCCAGGTACCCTACGATCAACACTCGTTTTTATCCTTGGTGAAGCGACTCTTGCATCATTTAGTTTTCAGTCCAGTGCGATAGTTTCAGAAGCGATCTAGCACAATGAGTGGCCTAATAAAAACAATTTTTCATGGAAAATTTCTGAATTACAATAGGTCTTGGGAATAAGAAAATCGGAAGCAAGGGAAAATGCATGAGAAATATGTGGCAATAAAGATATTTTGCATTAAAACATTTCATTCAGGACTGTTATTATATATACACTGAAGGTCTGATTTTTCTTTTCTATACTTTGGTTGTTCTGAGGCCATTGCGTTTGGCTAAAATCTAGACAACTTAAAAAAACACGAAGTTAATAGCGTCAAAGATTCGCAAACGGAGGAAAGAAATATGGAGTGAAGTAAAAGCCCTAATGGAAAATCCTGGAAGAAATCAGAATAAAGTCCATGTGATCAATACTGAAAACTTTGAGATTCATGCCCTGATGTAGAGCAGGTACATTATGCAAATGGCAAAGCAGATGGTAAAGTCAAAATGCCAGTAGAAGGGATAATGTGAACTATGTAATGTAAATAAGTACGTATTAATTTTGTTTACAGAATTTTTAAAAAATATATTTTATTGTTTTCTGATCAATACAGTACTTCATAAATTCCTTTTAGCGTTTGTAATTTAATTGCGTATTGAAAGCACTGCACTTCAATTTATTCGTGAGCAAGACTGATGGTATAAAATCACAAAAGAATAGTCCTTCATTGATACTGAATTCCTCAAAACAACAATTAGGAATCCAAGCAAGTAGTTTGTAATTCTTTTGTAGAACCACAATATATTTCAAAAGGTTTCTTCATTTAATTTTGTATTAGCTGCAATTAATGAATTGTAAATTCAATTGATTTTCTAATGGTTAAAGCATTTCCCTCTATTCAAAACGATAAAAGGCTTAGTTATTTTATGATATTAACCTTGGTCACAATAATGGATCGCATAATGGACGCATGAAAACTTACCTTTGAGAGGATGAATCCGTGTGGCCATCTTTGGAATTGATTACGATGGCTTACCCCTCTTTGCTGAATTGCCGCTTTCACCGCCATGTACCGCTTCTTCTTGATATAGAGCCAACTGATCGTTGATAAATTAATTCGGAGATTATAGGCAAACTATTCAATCCTGAGATTCATTTTTACAAAAATTCTAATGCTTGGATGAGATTTAATCTGCAAAAAAATAGTCAGATTGCAGTATACATGTGCACGTGTGTTATAAGCACGTGTGCACGTTTATGTTAAGTTAAATTGGGGTCCGTTGCAACTTTCGGTTTTAGGCAGATGTAGACTTTTCTAGACGAATAGTAGTGAAGATCATTGATCACTTAAACATTGTTGAAATTACCTTTTTGTAAGGTAGAAGCCCCCTCAAATAGATAAAAATTTAGAATAGGCCTATTAGATATTTTAATTGAGTAGACCATCTGCATATAGAAAATCACAATCGCAAAAGGAAATCTATAAATTCACTTTTTGGTAGAAGAATATAAAAGGCATGAATGCATGAATTGCGAGACATAAATGGATTCGTCTCAAAAAATTTCTTTCACTGTTTTAGACATTTTGAAACTTGAATTATTCAGGCATCACACAACTCTCGAAACTGAATCCAAGTGTCCTACAGACATTTTTCTGAATCGATAAGAACTGTCAGATCCCCATGAACTGCCATACTTATCACGAATTTATACTTGTACGATATTTAATGACTATAAAACCAGAGGTATTGAGACTTCTTTTACGGACTTACCTTAAGATTCAATTGAAGGAATAAAACACTGTGCATTGAGCAAATAAGCATATCCACGACTCCATGTACAGCAGGTAGTCTAACGAACAGTGACGGAAGGAAACAAACTGTCTTCTAGTTCGGGTTGTTTGAAAATTCAGCAGTGTATGCCATTGGTCGTTGCCTTGCGCTATTGATTGAAGATCTGTCACATTAAACAATACTGAGTGGGGATGCATGACCACATTTACAGAAACTCGGATGCATTCCATAAGCATTCGATTGTTTCCACAACTGTCAGTGCAGTTGCAGTTGAAGCTCATGTTTGAAGGGTGACTGCATTGGATGCATGGGAATGTTTTGGGATTCATCGAGATGCATCCTGGTATGCATCTAAGTGCAGTCAGATGCATCCAGATGTATCCACATACATCCAACTGCATTTAATTTTGCTACGGGAAAGTATAGGCACTCTTTTAAACCGGAAAGCTGTTGATTATAACGAAATCTATATCAAAGCATATTACAAAATCTAGGTAAATATGAACGCTTCGTCAGGGTTGAAACCGGCCGGCCGTGATTGACAACGCACAACGTCAATCAAAATTGATCGTATTCCGCCCAGTCAACCCGTACAAATGAAACCCGTTCGACTTATCTTAGCGGGTTCATGCATGATCAATTAATCAAAGCAGACCTGTGGAGTACTATTCAGTGCTTTATAACAGCTTGACAATGTGTTTGTTCATCAAGTGTATCTGTTGTTCACGGTTAATGACGAGAGAAATGTCGTTCATGGTAAAAAGTCCGTCCAAAGAAGACCAGAGAGCGGTTATTCAATTCCTGACCGCAGAAGGATGCATGCCAGCAGAGATGCATCGCAGAATGGCATCAGTATATAAAGATCGAGCTGTTTCAAAGACCACAGTAACAGAGTGGTCAAGGAAGTTTCGAGAGGGGCGAACTGAAACATCTGATTTGCCAAGTCCTGCACAGGCGCACAAAGTGGTGACTGAAAGTCTGACTGAGACCATCGATACCGCAGTCAGAGCCGATCGTCGACGAAGCTCTGACGAAATGCACGTACGAAAGCGATATCCGCTTCCTAATGGCGCAGAGCGGAGTCAGTTCTATATTGGTTAATTTTGATTTCCCTAGCGAGGCTTTGGTTGCGGTCAATGAGCGTCCCCGATTAATTATTCTTCTATCTTTATACACTTCTTGTAAACAAATATAGGTAGATTTCCATAAGCTCATTGAAACCTAAAATTCAATGCAGTTAAATCCCATTTTTCTCTCTCTCTCCCTCTGTCCGAGGTGTATTGCGTGTGCGTCTGTGCGTGTTTTCATTTCCTTCATTGTCATTCATTCCCGAGATATTTGAAGAACAACCATTAATTTTGAGTCAGTTTATTAAAATGAAACAAATGCGAGAAATAACATTTTTCCCGTTAAATGCCGATAAAATTCAGAATGGAAAAAGATTGATTACAAAAGATTACATGTCATCAGATGATACTGGTCTGTCTTTGAAATTGAAGCAAGAAAAAAAATAATAAAAGTCATAGTCAAACGGTCTTCGCCCGCCACTCCATCGGTCTCGATGATAATGTCCTGTATTACCACATAGGGCTGGATTCGCGACGGTTCTTCCAATACGCAGTGATTCCTGTTGAGGAAAGAAGCGGAACTTCAGCATATTAAATACTTAACTTACTTGAGACAAAATTGAACCTGTTTACAAAAGGATATAAGTCTTCTCATAGGATATTTATGTACCAAGCATTATTCAGAATAACAAATGTGTAATTTCAGATACAGTCATCTGATAGCAGGAATAACAGCAACCTATGCATATAAGTGATGTAAATAGTGACTTCCTTAGCAGTAATTTTGGACCGGTATTTTCTGGCAGAAGTTAACCTCTTGGTTACAATTCAATACTACATGTACTGACTGAATATCGCATAACGAATATCGTTTGACGAATTTAGCACGCTCACATTTTTACATTGTCATTGTAATATGATATTTGTGTATTGTATACACTCCATGTATCATGTAATCCTAATCGCAATGATTTTACCATATTATCATATTACAATGCAACTATGAGCATGTTTGAATTCGGGCAGCAATGAATAACTACGACACGCAGACTAGTTTATCAATAGCAATATGATGTTGATGGACATATGCAACTGTCGCAGTGTCACTGTTGTAGACTTCTCTCAGAAGCTATGACTGTTTCATTGCCGGACGGTTAGCCAATTCAAATTTTAATATTCAATAGTTTCATTTATTGGACTTGAATTTATTGGTAGCTTGAATTCTTCATTTCTTATAGAATGCGTACATCGTGCAAGTGAAAATTGATTTGGAGAGATTCAATGCAAATTTTCATACATAATTCCCTGAAAATGTTCTATGAAACAAACAACAAGCTAAAATATGAACACTGATGTCTCGAGCATATTCAGGATAAAATTCAGCGTTCATGTTGCATAACGGATAAATTTGGCAAATCCACAATTCTGCATTCAACAGCATATAATGAATTTTTGTGAAAGGGTTTTGATATTATTTTATCGGCTCAGAGATGAGAAAGGTTAGTAAAAAGTGACCAACGACTCATTTGCTTCTAGACTTCTATCAAACAGAGAAATATATACTTCCGCACCAACTCGTCAATGGTGTTCAATCAACCATACTTCAATATTTCAACACCTCGTTATTTCTTAAGAGTGTAAAAATGCAAGCAATTTTTTGAAACTGATGTCAATGGCAAATTGGAACCTTGCCAATTGGTTGCTTCAGTATTGTTCAGACCCTTAGGACATTGAAAGAACTCATCCACAGGTTTTGCGATCATGATAAAAATATATAACTTTCTTGATGCAATCGAACTTAATGAACTTATTGACACCATCAGCGATTGTGAATGTGAACATTTGTCATGCTAATAGCAGTTTTTCGCACTTCATTTAGTGCATCTCTTAATTGCTAAATTATTGAGTACATCTACTATTCAATGTTTGCCATCTATGGCCTATACTGTTGAACTTATTTGGTGCTACTTTGCATATCTCTGCTGTGAGGAGAAATTTGTATTATTTATGTACATTGTGTATATACTGTTTATTATATTAGCACTATACCAGAGTACTTGTGTACTTTAGTACGCATGTACTCGGAACTACTATCTCCTCTGGTTCAAATGCTATGGGATTTAGCAAAATGATCTCCATTGCTTGACAGTAAACATCAAATATCACTGATGCTGATATTGAAAGTAATGGGAAGGCAATTTCTAGGTTAGATAAAATCTCATTGCTGGACACTTAAGTCTACAACAATGTAGAGTTGTTGTACGAAAAATGAGCACAGCAATCGAGTCCGCGTCAGAATTTTGAGTACAACAACCCATTGTTATTCATTGCTATGATGTGGCATCTGTGAATGGTCAATGCATAGACTTCTATGGTCAATGCTTCAATCACAAAAGTCTATGGCTTCAATCAAGCTAAGTTTAAAAATGCTGTAAGGATTTCTATTGCTTTCATTGCTGGACAGTAATTGATCAATTCAAATTTATTTATGAACCATTCATTTTCAATGATGTCAAGCAGTGATCCTGACGTGTGGCCATTACAGCTAATTGATCTGTCCAAATTTGAAAACAATATGATCACTGGCTTAACTCTTGATGAAATTAAGCAGCATGCATACTCAGAGGTAGACCTGGATGCGAGAATTGATATGCCATTACTGTCTTTGGAAGAAATGAAGACTAGAAGCTGAATGCAATTTTGATATGCAATTAGTTGATGACTTGCTCTGTGATGAAGTGAATACAGAGAATGCAAAATCAGCTATTATTCCAAAAAATGTTGTTGAGGATCTTGATGTGACAGAAAGTAGCATAAAGCCAAAAAGTACAGCTGATCAACAGAAGCAGCACACTGCCAAATTGGAAAAGTTCATAAAGGATAAGAGCTTGAACTGCAATTTGATGACTGTAAGCGAATCGTCACTAAATGATGTTCTTCGTTGGTTTTACCACGAATTGCGCAAGAAGGACGGAGGATTTTTCAGCCCAACCAGCCTGAAATGTATCAGAGCGGCCATTAACAGGCACATTACGCAAGTTTTGAACAGACCAGAGGTTGATATAATTGAAGGGAAACTGTTTTCCTCTGCAAATCGCATGCTAAAAGTTATGACTGGTCTGTGGCTGTCAAATGGAGGCCAGTCAACACAGTACAATGCAATTGAACAGTCTGACTTGAACAAGATAACCGGTTCATTCGATCGATCAACAGGAGAGGTTCTACAAAATGAAGTTATCTTCTCTCTTTTGTATTACCTAGGAGCTCGTGGCAGAGAAGAATTGCGGAAGCTTCGAAGAAATGACATAGCATTTGATATTAACTCAAACACTGAGAGATACGATTACATACCAACTTCATGTACATCTACAAGGGACTCGATTGCATGTGCACCCAACAACATTCGGAAAATGTCAAACCAAGCATGTCAGAAAAAGATTACACATCCAACCGCTTAGGTCGGATTTACAACAAAAGAGCCATTGAAGCCATTGAGCTGTACTTGTCAATTCTGCGAAGAGAATGCCCAAATTCTGATGTCCTATTTCCCAGACCAATGCATGGGAAAAAAGCAAGAAAAATGTATTGTGATATTCAGGTTCGTGGTGAACACTATCTTGGAAATTTTATGAAAAAATTGTCAGAATCTTTGGGACTTTTTAAAATATACACCAATCACTGCATACGGTGCACCACTGTTACAACAGCGAAATCCAAAGGGTTGTCAAACTCTGATGTGTGCACTATAACTGGGCATAAGAATGAAGGCAGTATTCCAAAGTATGATCGACCATCCGACCAAAGAAAAAGAGCTCTTTGCGCGGTCTTGGACTTGCCAGGGACATCAAGTTATGAACGCATTCTTCAGCAAACTGATGACAGCGACGATGCATGTACCCCCATGTTGAAATTGGCTCTGGATGAGAGCAAATCGTTGAGAGTCAACAGAAGTGGAGCAAGAAATCAAGGAGAGGAAGAACAGAGGGAAAGTGAGAAAAATAAAGCAAGACTTATCACGTCTTGGGGCATATTGGAAATTGACTTATAAGTATCATTTTTTTAAAATTGTTCTCTTATCCAATTCAGCAATGAGTAGTAATCCCATCCAAGGCGCAAGTCCAAAATGTGCAACGATGAGTCATCCCCCCTCTGGAAGGAAGGTGAGGGAGGTGGTCAAGGATGTGTTGGGAGGAATGGGTCCGAGAGGAGGAAACCGTTCCCTACCCCCCCCCCTCTGGAAGGAAGGAAGGAAGGAGTTTTCCGGTAGGGGATGGGAAGGAAGGTGATAGGAATGTGTGAGGGATAGAGTTGGAAAAGGGTGGGTGTTGTTGGTGTTTGGGATGAGAAAAGTCGTTTTTTGTCATGAAGGAGGGTTTAGATGTGAAATTGGAGTTTAGATTTGGAATCTGCGTGAAATTTTGGGTGGGGAAGGAAGGCGGGAGGAGTTTTCCTAAGAGGCAAGGGGTGGAGCGGCAGAGTTCGAAAAGTCAGGTGTTGGTGGTTTTGGGATGAGAAAAGTCGTCTTTCGTCATGGAGACCTCGGATGGGAAAACAGAGGCCAGATTCGGAATCTACGTGAAATTTTGGGTTAGGAAGGATGTTTCCAGCAAAATCGGAGAGAAAAAGTTTTGACGACGTCCTCCCCCCCTCCTGTCAAACTTGCAACTTTGGTGTTAGAGATCGTGGAAAGTCGTGCAATAGCTCATTTGAAAGCTAAGAGTGAGAAAAATGCAGTGGAAAGCTCAGTTTGGTCCACTTTTCCTGGGTTGAGGGAGGAAAATGGCAGGAAAACGGCAGAGTTGGAAAAGGCAGGTGTTAGATGTTTTGGGATGAGAAAAGTCGTTTTTCGACATGAACGAGACCTCGGATGGGAAAACGGAGTGCAAATTCGGACGTTTTGTCCAATGTTGAGTCTAGGAACTTCTTTCCAGCAAAATCGGAGAGAAAAAGTTCTGACTCCCTCCTGTCAAACTTCCAACTTTGGTTGTAGGGATCGTAGAAATTCGTCCAATAGCTCGTTTGAAAGCTGGGAGTGAGACAAATTCAGTGGTAGACACGGCTTGTTCCTTTCTGCCTTCGTTTAGAGGTGAGACGTCATTGAAATTTTTCAACATTTTTCCGAAAAGCGACAGTTAGAATTTTTACGATGGCTGTGGGCTGTAGAGCCAAAACGAAGCATCGGATGGGAAAACGGAGGGCAGATTCGGATTCAGGACATAAAAGACTCCAAAACTTTAAAGGCTTGAAACGTTGCTTCTACAAGTCCGTTTGACTTGATTCAAAAATCGTTCGGTCTCTATTGACCTGCCCTAAGTGATAGACTACTTATAAAATTTCATAAGTAGTGCTAAAAAGTTGAAAAATTTAAATTCACCAGTCTTTTTCGGCCCTGCTGAAGTCAACAAAAGGAATTTTAATGATGTCTGAGCCAGTGTTCTCATGTCTTACCATGATACAAGCGGCTTTTCACTGAAAGCGAGCAAGACACGGAGAGTTTTGCTGTAATATTCCACTGACAGGGTGTTCCTTCGGGACGGCGGACGATGCCGTAGTGATAAGTGTGGCAAGTGAGTGTGTCATATTTTAGACCGAAACCGCTGGGGCAACTCATGTCTCATGTTCGGCATTTGACACAGTTCTCAACGTAGCACTTTGAACGCCAATCGGTTGAGTCTTAGCTATCTTGTCATGGGTGGCCTCTAAACATCTCCATTGCAAAACGATGGTGAATCACGGCTTGTTATCCCTCTCCACGGCTTGCTATCAAGCTGATCAAAGCAACGACTTGCTTCCTCTTACCAACTCCACCGGTTTTCATGTCTGGCGATCAAGTCATGGACGGTGCAAGTCAAGGAGATTTTCGGTGTCATACTTCCTGTTGGTGGGCGTTCTTTCGAGACAGCGGTGAAGTCCGTAGCGATGAGTACTGCACGGGACGTGGGCAATGGTAATCCTTGTGAAACCTCTCTGCGTCATGTTTCCAAGTGGTTGCCTTTCGTCTCAACGTTGTACTCTGACCGCCAGGGCGACATTTAGCTATCTGCCACAGGTTACCTCACAAAATCTCCATTGCACTTGTCTCCCGACAGTTAGCCAACCATGCGAGAATGAACCATCAGTTCTTTTAAGAACTGTCTCTATCACGGAGACGAAATGATGAAGGGATGAAACGGGAGGACATTCATGCGCCACACGCAACACATCACAGACTTTTCTCTTCGCTAGGGAACAACCTCTTGTCAGTGTCGTCAGAAAGTGTATCTTGGTTTGCAAAAGCAAAGTTTAGTCAAATAATTTTACCGCGACACACGTTTGAGAAAGTAAAGTTTGATCATTGAAGTTGTATTCGTAAGTCTAGTCAGAAAATGTATCATGGTTTGCAAAGTTAGTGTAGTCAAATAGTTTTACTGTGACACACGTTTGAGAAAGTAAAGTTTGATCATGACGTTTTATGAAACACAAGTGTCATAAAATGTAACAGTCAGTGTAGTCAACCAGTTTTTACCGCGGCTCACGTTTGTGAAAATAAAGTTTGATCATTGACGTTGTATGACTGACCGAACTCATCACAGCACTAGAAAGTTTTATCGAAAAAGTTTTACTGCAGCACAGGTTGATGTATAGTTAGAAAGTTTGATCATGACGTTTATTCGTAAGTCTAGTCAGA
>CAJQUW010011412.1:0-21253 GCA_907163375.1 Prostheceraeus crozeri | reverse complement strand
AATAAATAAATAAATAAAATACAATAAAAGTCAATTATTGTCTCACAATGTGGGAGTACAAATCGGTGAGCAGCACATAACAAAAAGTCATTACAGCACAGATATAAAAGGGAATTTTGGGTTAACAGAAGGTAGAAAGAAAACGATATTTACAAATTTGTAATGAAGGAGTTTCCGAAACGCTTCGTTTTAGCGAGAAGGATAAGCAGGAAAGCAGGCATGAGGTTTCTAGGTAGACAGTGGAATGGGCCGTTCGACGAAAAGTTCACGTAAAAGTGGAAGGCAGGGGTTCTTCGTGATTGAAGGGTGAACACGTTTTGATACAGGACTTGCTTGGCGGACAATTGCCAGAAGACTTATCAATGTCCAAGCTTTAAGTCCCATTATACGGAAAAGCCTGCGTTCGACCGAGTTTAATTTTTCCAGCAAATAGGTAGAAACATTACAAAAGCAGGCAAAAGAGAATATATAAGAATAGAGCGGCAATGAAAAGCGACGTAGCATCTATACATTAAGTAAAACAGGACAGCCAGAGCGACGAAGGTTACAGAGTATTTATAAAAAGTCGCTTGGATGCCTTCTTTACAATGGCATGAACATGACTGTTCCACTTGAGGTCATCAGATAACAGAATTCGAGGAACGACAGAATATGGACTTCTGCGATTGTGTTACCGGGAGAGGAAAATATGGGCAAAGGGGTCAAGTTTGACTTAGTTATGATGTTCATAACGCTGGACATTTAGATTGATTGATAGGAGATAAATCGATTCTGACCATTTAACAAAATTTCGCCATTCTACCTGATAACAAATCATCGTTAGCTCCTCGAATGAAATGCATGATCAACACATCGGTCCTGCGTAGCGGATAACCGATGTGTTGGAACAAACAGGGCGAAAATCATTTATAGCAATGATAAAGAGAAGAGGACCTAGTACGCTTCCCTGAGCAACACCGCTGGGAATTGCTGACTCACGCGGAGATTTGCCATCTACTCGAACGACGGATTGAAATCGAAATGACAAAAAACTCGAGATCAACTTCACAGTAGATGCTGGTAGATTAAAAAGAGAGCATGCATTCAAGATGATTTGGTGCGGTAGTTTATCGAAGGCTTTCGCCAAGTCTATTGAGAGAAGGCGAACGCAGCCAGACTCAGAATCCAAGAAGTTCAAGATTCTGTGTTGAGCAAAGGACCAGTTGCGCTTGTTGTTCCTGAGCCAGGTCTGGATACGTAAGCAAATTGAACATTACTAATGTCTAGGCTGCCTGTATGAGGGAGAATAAGCTTGTCCGCAACAATCCGTTCAAACACTTTCGACAGACACGGCAAGATGGAGATTGGTCTGAAGTCACTGATACTTTTAGGATTTGGACATTTAGGGATTGGGACGAATGTATGCTCTTTTGAAGCCACGATGGGAAAACACCTTCATAAGAGACACCTGTTGAATAAGACAGCAATTGTGGAGAGAGAGTAACCGCCGAAACGCGAAAAATCAAGATGGGAGGCATCAGGACATAGCTGCTCTTTTTTATCTTAAAAGATACGAGGTGACTTCTGACGGAGAAAGTGACGTCACTTCATTGCGAGCAGAGGATGCTCCAATTGCGGGAGCGTCACAAGTCTGAAATACCGACGAGAAGTAAACACTGAAGTCTTCTACGGAAAAGTTCGATGAGGCGCTCTGTTTGGTGTACCTGGAGACACGCTTGAGAGAATCCCAAAGCTTACGTGAGTCACCAGAATCCACCGCATCCTTGATGAAATTCTTCTTTAAGAATTGGATATGCGAGGAGACCTCCTTCCGGAGTCGTTTGTACTTGGACCACTGCTTGAGATGGAAAGATCGATCTCTGTCATCAATGATAGCTTTGAGCCAATCTTTGATCCAGTAAGGGTGTTCGACTTAGTCCGGATAGTTCTTACAGGAAAGCATTGATCAAAATTGATAAATCGTAAAATTGAAAAAAATTGATAATATCGTGTTTGACAGGCGTACGATGAGGGTGAAGGTTCGAGCATGGAGAAAGATGCATTACGGAAACAGACTTTACAAAATGCTGCATTTCTGTTTGCCATGGCTCTGAACAAGAAACCGACCGTAAAGTCGTGTCGGAGTTTTTAAACCCAAGTCTCGTCCTTCGTTACAATACCAATATGGGAGTTGTCGACCTGTTGGATGCCTCTATGCATCACTACAACTTTAACAGGAAATCCTGCACATGGTATGTAGAATACGGATTGCATTTGATTCACATAAATCATAGAAATTCTTGCATAGTTTACCGGCATTCAGGTGGAAATGTGACATACCTCGGTTACACCATCGGAAACTATCGGATATTGGATATCTCAAGGTGGTGTACAAGGAGGTCGTCCTCGTTTAGCAGCGGTGCCAGCAAACCCTCAGCTAGGTCACTATCCATCAAAAATTACCACACGTGTAGGAAATCCATTACCTTCCAAAGGATGTCGAGTCTGTTATTTGGAAGCCTTAGCACCGTGCTTGGAACAGTTCGCTTTGCTTAACCATTATTGAAATTCACAATGAAAAAAATATAGTTGACACATGCGCCAGGTGGCGCTCTATCCGACGTGCACTATGGGCCTAATCAATTTTAACATGATCATCTTGTGTAAATATTGTGTCAGGTTTATTCCCACGCGGAAAAATAATGCGCAAATAGCGGTAAAAGTCAGTATATATAGGCCAATATACTTAACACATACACAGCAATATGATAGGTTAATATCACAGATTATCAAAATTATGGATCTACATTCTTCAACGAGTTGTGGTCTTAATGCATTTGACTGAAAATTTTGGAAAACTAAATTCCTATAACCATAGATGACAAGAAAGAAACATGCCGGCAACTCAACTTATAAAATACATCCCGGCTCTATTCACAGTGATCATACCTACGAAATTTATCCAGAAACTTGAATTACATAAGTAGGTCTACCTACAACTGTTGAAAAATAATATCTACAAATGTGATGTTGTGATATAAAACCAATCATGTTACAGCTTGCGAATAACCTCAACACGATTATTTCGCCCATTTCCATACGGATTAATATGAAAGCCTGAATTTCTTTATTCAGACAAAAAATTTCGCGGGAATCATAATATCATTGAATAAATTAGAAACCTTAATTCAACACACGAAAATTGCAATTGCGTTGAAAAAATGTAGATGGTTTGTAAAATATGCGAGTTTGATGTTCTGCGATATCAGCCAATGAAGTGGAGTTTGAGAATATTCACAGATAGTAGTTTCGCTACTCGCACGGTATTATTACAAGGAAATAAACCTTGCCTTCAAAATATCGAATACAAATCGTACAAAAACACATCATCACTTCATGCTCTTTTAGAATTAAAAACAATAGATTCCAAACATTGCCGGTAAATGTCGCCTCTCCTTCCCTTTACCACAGGGAACTAGCATGCTCAATACAATAAAAAAAGATCTGATAAAAACGGAGTGTGTTTACTATACGATTGCATCATGAGTTTGATCAAAAGTCAAGATGTTCAGAGAATTTCGTAAAGTCTTTAGTTTCTCACAAATAGTAATTGTATCTTGTTGATAGCAAACATGTTGAGTTTGATTCAATTTTACCGTTATTTCGTGCTTCCACATATAATCATGTGGTAGTTATTTCAGCGGATGCATTGGTCTACCTCTTAAAGTCTGCATGTGTAAACCTAAGTTTATATCATGTTTCATGACCATGCCCAAATACTGATGACAGTGGAATACCAATAATGACAATCAACTTTCCACCTGGTTCATACTAAAAGCATTTTACTGCTTATAATAACATGCTGAAGTACGTCTCTCACACGAACATTTTCTAAGCAACCACAAACAAGAAAAATATCAGTCCAATATCATATCATTACCACAACGGTTTGTAACACTCATTTCATTGATGGGATTTCAGAAACCACGCGTAGTTATGTGCTCTATTAGACTATGAGCAATTAAAATCGATAAACACGTGAGTTTCACATTATTGCGAAATATCAAATAATTTGGAATTTTGTTTTACCGAGCTTAATTCTTAATGCCATAGTCAAACAATACAAAAATTTGTACGGTTGTCAATTTACTGTAGAAAATTCAACTATACTTTGATGCATTATTCTACAATATTTTTGCATGAAAGAAAACAATTCCCTTGCATAACCATCAATCTCGTGATTGATGCGTACACCTTTGAAAAAAAGCTAATGACGACGCAGATCTCTAGTAATCGGAAATCGACACCGGTTGTTGATTTCCGAAAGTTGTCAATTTGTAGGCTCTGATATTGTAAAAGTTGTAGATTTCCGCTCTTACAAGTGCGCAGTCCACCACGCAGCATTCATGAGCGACCATACAAGGTGTTTCAAAAGTAGGCTAACAGTTGATTTTGCCCTAGGAAATCTATGTTGACCGTTCTATTGGCGATTTACACCTGAATCAGTCGATGGATATCCATGATCAGTCCAACATGAGCCATGGACTTCGAAGTAATTGCTACTATCATTTAGAAGTCTATGCAGTAGCATTCCATTGGCAAAGGAATTTTGAAATCTATCATGGACAAGATATAGCACCAATCTGACATTACGTACATGGATATGTTCAATTAATTTGATTTGAATCAAACACTGTTAGTTTGACTTGAAGTGAATTAAACAAGCTTGAAGCTTTTTTGAATTTGCTGCTTCTGTCATGTCATCTAAAAGATGATCAGAGAAAATGGATTTTGAAATCCTTTTGGAAAAACAAGAATGCCTGAAAAAGGGTGCGAATGGAATGGAGAGATGCCTTTCACAGCAATCCTCCATCAAGATTTGCTATTTATCGCATTCGAGATAAAATTTTGAAAAGACCGGTTCGGTAGAGAGATGCACTGAAGTCAGGACGCCCTCAATCAGTTTTCAATAACATCAAACGAGGAGCTAGTGGCCCAAACATTTGTTCAAAGTCCGAAGAAGTCAACAAGAAGAGCCTCATTGGAGTTGGACATTTCTCTAAGCTCTACTTGGAGACTGATGAGGAAAGTTGAGTTGAAACCATACGACCCAGACTGTTGCAGCACCTTCTACCGGATGATGCTGAACGACGCTTGCAGTTTGCTTGTGCTCATGTTGTCGGAAATTCGGGAGAACCCAGATTTGCTTGACAAGATAGTTTGGTCTGACGAAGCCAGTTTCAAACTATCTGGTCACGTAAATAGACATAACTGTGTCTACTGGTTCCCTGAAAATCCGCACATGGTATCAACTAATGAGCTGAACCAGCCTGGCTTAACCGTCTGGGCCGGTATGTCAAGCAACGGTGTGATTGGGCCAGTATTTTTTGGAAGAACTGTGACGGCTGAGGTGTACCTTCACATGCTCCAATCCTTTGCGATTCCTGAGATGCAGTCATTGAACAACTTCAATGAGCTGTACTTTCAGCAGGATGGTGCACCAGCGCATTTTGCAGTGAGTGTCAGAAGCTATCTGAATGACACTTTTCCAGGAAAGTGGATCGGGAGATGTGGTAGCATCCTTTGGCCTCCTCGCTCTCCCGATCTAACTCCGATGGACTTTTTCTTTTGGGGCGTTGTAAAGGAGAAAGTGTACCCAAGTAAAAAATGACGTTTTTTCAACGGTTGAAATCATAGTTGAAAACTAACCAAAAATCAACTTGGTGTGACAAACGTTGAAAAAAACGTTGAATAAACGTTGCTGATGAACGTACGGTTGAAATCATCGTTGAAAAATAACCAAAAATCAACTTGGTGTCAAAAGCTTTGAAAAAACGTCGAATAAACGTTGATTAAACATTTTAATTGTTTCGGCGGATATAAGCCCTAGATGACCGTTTTTGGATAAAACATGGATAATGCATGCACCATGGATAAACCCTATCAAGACGTATCGTTAGGCTACATATTAAGTAAAATGGTCTTTCTTTGGAATAAGAATGGCTATACGCTACTAATAATATTTAACACTGTGAAGAGTGGGAAATGTATGTATAATTTGCTCTAAATTATAATTTGGAATTGTACATGGTTAAAACATCGATCATCCATGTAAGTGGATAAAATATAACTAAAAGAGCGTTTCATTGTCCATTTGAAGAGTTGTCCATTTGAATTAGATACCGACTTTAACTAATAATATTGATGCTGTAAGAAGGACATAAATGCATTTAAATAACTCAAAGAATCGCTCATGGATACAACATTGACATATGAAACATGCGTTTTATACTATTATTTCGAGTATTTTATATACATGTGCTCTTTTTATTTGATGAAATTTTGTAGACCTACAGAAAAAAATGATGAAGTCACCCGAATATCTACTTTATGCCTGTATAAAATAGATATATCGGGTGACTTCATCATCTCCTTCTCTCTTTCTCACTCACTCTGTCCCCTTTTCCTTCTTCCTCTCATTTTTCATCATCGTTCACACTCACTACATGTGTACTGTATAGCTATTATAGCAACAACATCAATCCAACACTGAACGAACGAATCAGGTCAACAATTACACATGACATACGTTATATTTCTCAAAGGGAGCCTAAGCAATTCTACTGGCACACATTTTACCTTCTCAAATCGAATATCTGTCAATTGAAATCTATAAGCTCCACGTATACCGTACCCATCAGCATGTCGATTTTGATCGATTTGCTCGTGTGTTTGCAAAATTTTGATATTAAATCAGTGTGTAACTGGACTAACAAATGCATAAGCATCCAGCTCCATCTGCGTAATCGTATTTCGCTTCTATAACTTTCCGTCACTTAAGGAAATTCGATCGCCACGCGCACGCAGCTGAGAGAGTTCAGTCACATTGTTGGCAGCCTGTGATGGCCGTGGCCGCATCTGCGTGCAGATTGAGAAGTAGTGGTCGATAATATTCTCGCCGCTGCAATTGTTAGATGCCTGTGACTCATAGTCCCTGCTTATAATTATTGTCCGCCCAGACGTGAAACAGTAAGCTGCGCAAGTCAGGCGCAGTAGCTGTGCACTCTTCGCGCTCGTTGGTTTATTTATGACCCGTGTTTACGTGTGCTGCTTGCTATTACAAAAGTCAGCGCATCAAGAGGATATTTCTACTTACACACCGTTATTTAGTCGGTTTTGGTGATCGTCCACGTTTTTTCATCATCTTACTTCGTTAATATCATGCACAATACATGGAGCACAATCTACTTACGACTACCTCAATGACCTGCAATGTGTCCACAGTTATATGGATTTACCATCAATTCTCTTTCAATTATCAGCAATCGAAAATGAAAAGCACTCGTATTAGTCAGTGAGTTCTTCTACTCAATGAAGCCATCAAGTTCCTTTGATTCATGTATCAGAAATTATTGAATTAAAAAAGCATCTATTGGATCAGACTACAGAAAAAGGGTAAGTTTCTAAATGTTTTCAGATTTAGCTTGTCAATTTGTTTCAGCATTTAACTGCAAGTCTAGGTACATGTATTTGGAAAATCCCAAAAACAAAATCGAAGGAGAGATTTGGGCATGGATTTGGGTTGCATTGATCATGAACGTATAGACCCTTTCTATTAGTGATTACTGTTATATCTGCTCTTACTTTTTACAAATGATAAAAAGATATAAGCGTCATACTTCATATAATTTACTGGTTTATTCCTTTGTTGTATTGACTTTAGGACACACCAAAATTTTAATTATATTAAAAATATAAAATGTAAAATATATAGGGGAAGTGGGTGGAATGTTTACTCGTGGAATGTAGAGAATCATACAAACAGAGTTAATTGAAAATATTGTGGGGTTATATAATATGTAAGTCGGGCGGTCCGAAGCATGAACAGTGTTGTATTTAATGGGTGAATGTGGGGGGAATTGTTAGTGGGTGTTTGGGGGGGTTGCGTGGAAAGTAATAATGGGGTAAGTATTCGTATGTATGATTAAAATTGAAGTAGTTGTTTTGAGTAAAAGTACTCATTCAAGAATAGAATAAGTAAAATGTGGGTGGAAACGTGGTAATGTTTGTAACTTTTGGGTAATGTGATACGGATTATAGTCGTAAAATTTGAGTTGGGTTTTAAAGAACGCAAAGAGAAAGTATTTTAAAGTGAATGAATTATGTATTTTATAGAGATGATTTTTAGGAAAAACATTTTTTTAAAAGATGTTATCTAATTAAAGAGTGGAGGGGTGTATTTAAGGAGGGAACTTGTAAAAATTGATGTTTTGGTATGGGAGTGTGTTTTTAGTAGGGTTATATTAAGAGGGGGTGAACGCAATGATTGGGTGAATCAAAGGGTGGATTTAAGGAGTGTAGTAAAATTAACAACAAAATTATGAGAATTAATAGGATTGGAAATAAGTGTTTGAAGAAGGAATAACATTCTTGGATTTCTGTTGGGAACAATGGTATAGGGGTCGAGGGTGGGTAACGCTATTGTGCATTTTAAAAGGTTAAGGGGGCTATAAAATTTGTGAAGTATATAAATTTAATAAACTTAATAATGTGATAAAATTTGCAATTTTAAAATTAAAAATAAGTGGTATAAAGTGCGTGTGTTGGTTGGAGATTCTTTGCTGGTGTTTTGTAAAGAGACGAATATCGGGAAACATGAAATGGTATAACAAGAAAGCTCATTAGTGTACAAATGATAAGAGTAATTATGTATTTTGTAACTTGAATGGAAAAACAAAAAAAACGTTTTAAAAATAGGTTAACTATTTAAGTTATGTTAAAACTATATATGAATGATTTTGTTGAGAACAGAACGGGAAAAAAACTTGAAAGGATTGAACTTTGATGGGAAAGATCGGAAGGTGAAATTTCCGCCAACATGTAAATTAGATTATGTGAAGAAAAGGTTATAGTAACTAACAAAATAAGTAGAGTGAGGAAGTGGTTAAAAAGGTTGATATTTAAACGTAAAGAATAATAAAAAGGTTTCAGGAAGTTATTTTAAAGGAAATAAAATGGGAAATGGTTTAACGACGTTTATGTGGCTTATAAATAAAGGAAATTTTAGTAAAATGTAGAATTGAATTGGATTGATAGAAGTATGTATAATTTTTTGAAAGGGAAAATAAAGGAAGATTCGTATAAGTAATAAAATTGTAACTGTTTCTAAAATAAGTAAAGTATGTATAATGTATTTATTATTGTTTATTAACAGTAGTTTGTTTTTTTTTTTTTTGATTGATTTACGTATATATTTGTGAATTGATGTACCAACAAGGGTGTATAAATTTGTGGTAAAGGTATGAAGGAGTTTTCATGGAGGGAAAACGAAACTAAATTTGAAAAATTTTTTAGGATTAAAACTGATATTCGATAATGATGGGGTGTATAATATGAAATTTCAAGCGGTTTTTATAATAACAAAAACATAAAAAAAATTAAGAAACAAGTTATAGTTATACATGGAAGTTTTCTCAATGATAAAATGTAAGAGAGGTTTAAGGGGATTAGTAGAATTTGAAGACGTATATATGGAAGGTTAGTTAGTTTAGTTAATTTTGTGTATTGTGGTAGTGGTTTAGGCATATTAAATAGTGGATTGCTAATAGATTAATTTATGTGAATTTGTATAAATGGGTATTAATTAAGAGGGAAACAGAATAGGAGGTATATTGAATTGAGAGAACGTGTGAGTTAACATATGACAATGTCATAAGTATTAAAGAAAAGGTTAAAACAGATTAAGGTGTTTTTGTAAAGGGAGGATGGGTAATGATAAGTTGATTTTTATCGGTAAAAAAAATGTGTAATAACAATTAAAAGTGAGAAAGTTATAAATTAAACAACAATTTTGGAGTGCTATTGTATATTGAGAAATTTAGAAAATGTTGGGTAAGATTTAAAAAAAGAACGAGTTGCGAAGACGAATTTTTTTGTAGATTGGGATTAAGGATAGTAGGAGGATTAAAAAAAATTTAATCTAATAGAAAGGACAAAAAAAATGGAAAAATATTGTGGTAACATTCGTAATGTATAATAAATTGTTTTTTTTTTATACTATGAGAAAAATAAGATTATAAAATAATGCTTTCGGATTGGAATTATGTATCTTAAACTGATATTGTGAGAGTATGATAATAAAGGGAAAGGAAGGGGAACAAATAATAATATTGAAGAATATTTAAAGAATGGTTAAGTGTAGAAGGATTAATTTTGTGGTGTAATTGAGTGTTGGATGGAAGGGAAAGTAAAAATAAAGAACGGTTGTTTTGGTTAATCCTTAATTAAAAGCATGTGAAAGATAAAGATTGGTGGAATGAACTCGGTGGCTAGGAGTAATGATATGCTGGAATAAAAAAAAAGTCGTTTAAAGGAACTAACACTAAAGATTTAAAGACGAGAAAAATGGAGATATTGTTAACAAAAAAAATCAAAGAGAATTAATTGAATGTGGGAATTAGGTGTTTTAAATTGGAAAGAGTTGTTTGTAAGTGGTGTGTTATTTGTATTTGGTTTAACATTACTATTAAAGGGTGTATAGATGAATTTTTTGTAAAGGGTAAACAAAAACAATTGTAAAATAATTAATGAAATTAAAAGAATGTTGTGTTGGTAGGTTAAACAGGATATAGTTGGTGTAAAGAATTGGTGATAATGGAACAACAGGTAGGTTAATGAAAACAATTTTTGTGTTAAGGTGAATGTTGGAGGATTTGTAGAAGGTGAATATGGGTTAATTGAAGAAAATATAACACGTAAATTGTTACGGTGAAGTTGAAAAGAATAGTCTTAAAAGTAGAAGTAGAAGGATGGAAGAAGAGTTTATAATTGTTGTGGTTAAAGGGAAAACTAATCTGATTTAACAAAATATCATTGAATTATTGTTATAACATGGAAAGAGTAATAATTAAAACTAATTGTATAAATGTATGTTGGTTGAATTTATTAACCTTAAATAAGGTAAAGATATTAAAATATTTTAAGGGAACAATAAGTATTGTTGTTGTGAAAAAACTTTAAATGTGTAATTAACAAAAAAATATCTCAATTACTCTTGAGCTGTGTAGAGACTTATCACAAGGAGTTAACCAATTCTTTGGAATTCATTTGTGTGATTGAAAAAAAATGATGTCACAATGCTCAAGGTTATTTAACTTTCGAATTCAATATGTGAAATTGAGTTGTGCATGTTATCAGTTTTCAAGTCGACGTTTTCTCGTTGAAAAAATTGAATAAAAAGTTGATTGTGTCGTGAAACGAATTATAATTAAATGGAATTATGTTGAAATGATATTATATTATTTTTAAATCCGTTATTTTCTGATTGCTTGTATTTAAAATAGCACAAAACAACTGGGCATTGTTGAGACAGAGTAGTTGCATGCTAAAAATTTGAGAAACTATGGAGCATGAAAGAATTTGATTAGCACAATAAAACTCTTTGTAATTTAGCACTTCAATTATTATAGATTTTGATGTAATCACGGACTATTAGAAAACAGACTACTTATACTATAGCAATTAATATTTGGATGACAAATAATTGAAAAATTTTTTGAAAACAGTTTTAACATGCGGCGAGATCTAAAACAATTCTATTTCAGGACTCCGCAAACAAGTTTAGTGTGGATAAATGTTTTTATCAATTTCGACAATTATTATTGCTATTCGATTTCTAGCTTAAGTGTATAAATATTTTCTATCGTTTCTTAAAGTAATGCATCCATCAAGGAAACATGTTTAAATAGGTCATTATTTCCATTTTTAATTTCCATTGAATTGAAAACCTGTAGCTATCGCCTGTGGTAATTACTTATTTCAGAATTGCCACATTTAAAAAAATACCATCAATTTGATATTTCGGAGTCGTTTAAGAAAAATAATCAAGACACACTAAAGGTATAAATGCTACACCACGAACTACACGCTTGTATACGGCTTACATGCACACCGTATAATTATGCGCACAAAGACTAGTTTTGGTGTTAAAGCCCTAACAATGGGTTTAGTTTGTGCAATTTAATCAATAATTCTTCAGGCTTTTCGTCAAGATATAAAAACAATCAAAATGCAAACTCATTGCTACCCTTTCATCTGAATTTGTGTTGACTTACTACACATTATGCTTCGCACTTTTCAATATTATTGTAGGCCTAGGTATTGTGGTCACATGTTTGCTGTATGCCCAACATGTCACCCATGAATTACTTGAAGAGGATGTCATAATAAATAGTAGAGACAAGAGATATTATGTGTGTATTTTGTTTGTAGATTGTGTTTTTAAACAAACTGTATTTGGATATCAAAATGAATTTACATGGTATCAATTTTATAATAAAAATTCAAGCGCTCCTGAATATTTTCATCCCGCATGAATTGTTGAAAAAGCGGTCGGCAATAGGCTACATTAACTTCCCGTTTTTATTTGCAGATCACATTTTCTCTAAAAAAAGTTACTTGAATATCAGAAATAGAAATTGATAAATATACGAGTATTTGATTTAGAAAATTGTTAATAAATTGATAATAATCACAATTTGTCCACTCCTGAATTTCTTCATTTGCTATCAAAATTCCAGTGAATATCGCACATGCCACATAGTCGAAGATTTAAATGATCCAAAAGCAATTTTCTTAATGATCTTTACTATAACGCCTAATATAAAAAATACTATAAAATGATTTCTTTTTAAACTTTTGAGTAGGCCTACCCATGGAATGTAAATTGAGGGTAGTTAGTTTTGATAATTCTGCTCTGCACAATCAGCACAAAAGTTTGTCTTCATTTTACAGAGTGCATGATTGCTGAGCGGCTGGTTGCAAACTCAGGTCTTATCTGTGATCGATGACTCAAGACCCTCTGACCTACGTTCGGCTGCTTTTTTCTGTCTTGTTATTTGAGCTAATTAGCCCCGAAAGCTCTGGAATTTTATTTTACCCATAATGTCTCTTCATACTTCGCAACGTCCAAGTGATCATCAGATTCGGACAACCGCCCTTGTGATTTCCAACCAAAGATGCTTTTTGAGTTACCTCGCATCATCCCGCCTCAAATTTCATTTGAGTAGTGAATGTTTCTCTGTTGAATTTGTAAACAGAGAAAATGGTTATCACCTCTATTCTTTAAAATGCGACTGATAGCGGGCGCGACGGTGTTCGAATCGAAATGACAGTGTTCCAGATGACGTGAAATACGCATTCGGTCTGTGGTCATGTTTTCTGTTTGGAAGAGATTTTCAAATTGAAGGATTGTGATCAAATCCGGATAGAGAAGAATTTCCCATATAATGTGATAAAAGTCGATTTTCTTCAAGATTATTTGTATTCTGATCGTTCGATGTGTGTTACCTATATAAACGTACCCTCTTGTATGGTGGTAAAGCTTTCTTCATTTGCTAAATTTCTGTAAGCGGATGAAAAATTGTGTGTTTTTGAAAGATGTCCATCCCTTCTGCTGTTTACTTGGCAGAGAAGGTGCTCAGTTTTTGTACTCTCGATGTTATCTACAAAGTAAAATTTTAGTAGGAATATTTTACTCCAAATGGGTAGGGCCATAACCACTGTTTTACTGCGAGGTTACTATTGTACGGAAAGACGATCATGTTTGAAATTTGAATAATAGAACACTTACTTCAGTTTTTAAAGCGCTATATTCTGTAGGCCCTATTAGCTTAAAATGAAGCGCATCGTGTCCATAATGTAATTTTTGTTTTAATCAGGAAGAAAACTCCATAAGCTGAATGATTGTTCAATCGTTTTTTATTCAAATTTCAAATATCTAACTATATTACTCAATAAAACTATGAATGGCACCCTTGCGGTCGACAAAGCTCCACCAAGAAAAATCTAAAGAATATTTCAGAGTAGCATCTTCCGAATAATCGTTCGCGCTGCCATTTGTATATAGGTTTTGTTATCAGGGATCGCAATTTTGCCCGTTTTTTTTTTACGAAATTAACTTAATGTAGGCTATAAATATTTTCAAATTTACGCATTCAAACCCGGTTTTTCCCGTATTTTTCCGTTTTTATGTAGCCTCACCTTGTTTTCATTTTCGTTTTTATGTCACATAATCGTCTTATAAGCAATGATCAGCAAAATTTAGAGCATGTAAGAGTTTGTGATCCTCAAATATGAAACATTTTCTTCTACAAGCTATTCTAACCAATTCCGGTCCAAAACATTGCAAGATTAATTCATTCTGCTGCAAATTACTTAATTGCCATTTATTTTTTATATTCCAATCACCATAATAGGTGACGGATTATAGGATGATTTTATGTGTTTAATGCATGACTCCATATTGCATGAAGCCCGATATTTTTTCCAGCGGATGTTCCAAGTGACCCTAGCAGTTTGTGGATTCCAGTTTTAATGTCATATTTTGCTCCATGTCAAAAATTAAGTCATTGAAATGTAAATAAATATGCCTATCAAAAATTGTGATATTTTTTCCTCTTACTTATATCGTTGAACGGGTATATGAGGATGGTAAGGTTTGAAAAATCAGTTTAAAGAAGGTTTTATATTAACAGAAAGTAGTTGATAAAACGTTGATCACCCCACTTTCTTCAACGTTTTTAAGTAACGTTGAATCAACGTTATATCAGCGGCCAAAGCGTCACGATATCAACCATCCATCAACGTTGAATCAACCGTTTATCAACCAAAATCTCGTTGAACATCAACGTTTTTTCACCGTTGATTCAACGTCATCTTTTTAATTGGGTACGGACGAAAACCTCACACACTTTCTCAACTCCGCTCCTACATCACAGATGCCTGTCAAGAGATCAGTGATGACAGGAACTTATGCAGAACTGTGTGCCACAGTGTGGCCGAAAGACTACAAGAATGTGCCGATGTCCATGGTGGACATTTTGAGCATTTGCGTTCGTGAATTTTTGCAACTTTAAGTTGATTAATTTTTTGATATGTTGAATAGGCCTTGGTTATTCATTTGTTCATTTTTTGTTAGGTAACCAAGCAAACAAAATGGTAGTTTGTTTTAATGTTAATACCTTATTAATTTTCAGCCTCCTCTATGGCCATCGTCAGAAAAGCTTCTGACGATGGTCTAAGTTGGAGGTGGGATATTAACAAAGGTGAAGGACATTTGGATGTCAGCTGTTCTTCCTTCTTCGCCTCCCTGTCTTGTGTTGACTACAGCGTCTTCGTGCACCAGGCTGAGGGCCGCGGAGGACATTCGAATGTCAGCTGATCTTCCTTTCTCCGCAGTAACACTGAAACAATTACTATCTTTGTTTTACATGGTTTTCCTAGATAATTTTTTTTGATAGAAGATGTTGGATAGATATTCGACTTCTTCATGATCGGTTATAGATTCAAATTGGGTTGTTAGTGAAATATGTAGGCATGAAAACACTGGAGATCATGAGATATTTTTAATCTGATATTTACGCGATGATGTCAAAGAGTATTGAATTTTATGCCCCTTACGAATACAAGGCATATTAGCTATCTGTGGCATCCTGAAAAAGATTTTTTGGACATAGCTTATTAATCTTATTAGCATTACGACATAGCTTTTCGAAGGCACAATTTCTACTGTTTAGCCTACTTTTGAAACACATTAGTTATATTGGGAAAAGGAAATATATAAAAGACTGTAAACTCCGTGAGATATAAATGAAAAAAAACGATTGAACGTTGTTTATACTCGGAAGCAATTTAGGCACGGAGCCTTTCTTCCATGTGGCCGAGTTGTCATTTACCACTCTCATTCTTTTTCTGTGCTGAGTGTTTAGCAAGATAATGCGGAGCGTACCATAATTTTAAAAAGTCTTAATGTTTGACCGACCAAGATTTGGAACCAAGGTCTCCCGGGACGCAAAGCGAACACTCTACCACCAAACAAACGCACAGCGCCGGTAAAAATTATTTTGGTAAATAATATTTGGAATCTAAAGATATCTGTGATGAGTAGAAGAATTATCTATATGATAGCTTCTAAGTTCTGACGCATTGTCCGATATCTTCGTAGAAGGACAAACTACATAATCTATCCATTTCTAGTTCAGATGGTTCAGATTAGTTCCAAAAATCGTCAGATCTAAATGAATTTCAGACTATTTCCAGATGTTGGAGATTCTCCAGTTGAATCTGATCCTTATCAAAGTTGAGTTTCTGACAGATAATCTGAAATTCAATTAGAGAAATTGGAAATCCATTTAAATGTCTGAAAATTCAGTTGGAAAGATCTGAAAGTAGACATGGAGGGTGCAGTTGGTTTCCAAAAGTTGACATCCAGGGATTGATAGAGAAGGTTTTTGGTCTTTGAATAATACATAGTCTTTTCAAACGACTGCAACATAAGTCCTCCCAAAACACAAGGCAAAAAAAACGTCAATCCACCGAAAAATAAATTTTCAAAATTTTTCCATTTGTTGATGGTGATAGAATTTACAAATGATAGATAATTGTTTTATAAATCTGGTTGACTGGAGTCAATTGTGCGCAAGAAGTTGCATACTGAAGCGAAATAACTTGAAAAAAAACAAAATTTTGTCATTGAGCACACGTAATACATATCATGTGGAATTTTTGCACTTTTATCTCAATTTAATTATCGAATAATTTTCATGCTAGTGGAGTCTGAAATGTAGCTATTTAGGTGGAGGCAAACACTTACTCCAGCTCCGACTCGATGATCGCAGAATGAAACAGTGAGTTATTTGAACATCACTCGAACAAACAATAGTGATTGTTTGTCCGGGTTAATTGTGAACATTGATGAGCGATTCACTTACTCCTAGATTTGTGTGGAAAAAGACCGAATGTGAAATGAAATTCATCCCGCTTTGTGGTTTCAATAAAGCTGAATTGGAGAACAAGCTGTTTTTTAATATGTACAACATTGGGTCGCTGAGCTATCTACTACTTGTCTCTCTACTGGTTTTACTGCTACTACCTACTGGCTATTGCTGCTATCTATCTCTGGCTCTGCTGCTTTACCTACGGCTCTGCTGCTTTACTACTGCTATGCAGCTTCTACTACTGGCTTGCTGTTTACCTATGGCTCTGCTGCTTTACCTACTTGGCTCTGTGCTTCTACTACGGGTCTGCTGCTTCTACCTACTGGCTCTGCTGTTTACTACGGTTCTGTGTTTCTAGAGTACTTCTGCAAATTAATCTAAACTACATTCGACGGCTGTTGACCTACGGCAACGCGTGAACACTCGCTATTGGCCTTCACGGGCACGATAGAATCTTTATCACTCTTACACACATTCATACTTAGCAACACACATATTACTAACACTCTTCACGACACGTGAGGGTCTACTAACCTATAAGGACTTAAGGCACTAAGTAAGTTTCAGCCTCAAGCCTTAGACGTCTTCGAGGAGGCCAAAGACGACACCTGCACGATTGGACTTCATCACTGAGCCTTCGACATTTCGACGTAACGGGCGTCACGGAGTGGCCACATCCGCTTCGAGGAGTTCTCAAAGTCAAGCTCCTGCGAAAGGGACGGAAGGCTTCTCATCTCGCTTATGGGTAAACAAGCATCAGACTACTTGCGACCTGTCGTACCAGACGACCGTTCACAGCGAAGAGCGTGGAGACATGAGACAATACTGTGAAACCTGTCTCCGTTAAATCACGCTAGTGGAACGCGAAAGTTTCACAATTGGTAAAGAAGACAGAAGAAACCAAACAAGTCCTTTGTTCTGCGGGTGTTCAACAAAGGCGACTAAGTGTTTGGGTTCGGTACCGACATGCAACACAACTACGCGACGATGGTAGCTGGTTGTACGAGCCCAAGACCTGAAGAGGGAAGCTGTGCAGGGAGATGGGTTTAGACTTCAACCAAGGCGAAGACCCTCGTCGAAGAGTGGGACGAATTCATACAACGTGTCACCCAGGCGTCGAACGTCTTTCATCACTTCTCGTCACAAGACCGACTTTAATAAGCCGAGGTTCGCGCAAACATCGACCTAACCACCAAGTCACTCAGCCGAAGACTAGGACAGATCATCAAGTCTAACAACGCTTGCGACTCTTGTGGAGGGATGCACCTGCGACGAACTTGCCACTTTCAGCACGTGCTGTTATGCAATCTTTGCAAACGAACTGGCCACATACAAACGAGCTTTTGCCGTTTCAGCGAAGTCTAACCACAGAAGTTACTACTACAGTTTCGATCGACGGAGGAAGCCAGGTTCGAACACGATTCGGTCTTCAACGTTCTCCACAATGGTCAACATCTGTAACCGTTTTGGTTTTCGTTCAGCGAGTATATTTTGAGTGTGAACAACTACTTTTCATCGTTGGACAACTGGCAGTCCAGTTACCTTTCTGCCACTGAACCAACTTCACTATCTTGGGTCTTTATGACAAGCACATCGTTACGCACCATTCGATACTGCTTCGCTTCGTGGCCAATCACTGGTCAAGCAGTTGGCAAGTTCTGGGGTCAAGTTCACTACGCAGTACGTACTGAAGACATTGAAGCTAACGTCAACTTATGGTCACAACGCGACGGTCGCAGTTTTGGGACTTGACAGTTGCGCGTTGCTACAACCAGGTTCGGAATCGTAATTTCATGTTGACGCATCTGCATCGATCACCGAGCTCGTATGTAAGTGTAATCGGGCAAACAAGGGTGGCATTGCGAATCAGTCCAGTCAGTTGGAACACTCGGGACAACCGGGTTTCGTCAGGGATCAAGAACAATTCCGTAGGATTGCGTGACCCGTGTCAAGAAACATCATTGACAACCTCGTTTCGGCCGGCATTTCTTTGTCCCCTGTCTCAACCAGAGTTCTTGGGGCTTCACCCATTGTTACGCCAATGAAGTCAATAAAAGGTCAACCAAGGGTCCTGCGGTTGACTTTCGTTTCAAGTAAACCTGCAAACTACGACAAACTGCGATGACTACAACTACAGTTTTGAAGACATGTTTCAAGGGTTAGGAAGGCAACAACCGTTTTCTCGAAGATCGATCTGTCCAACGCCTTCCTCCAGATTTCCTTTGAAGATTCGGCTTGTGAGATTACGACCATCAAACGCCTTTGGGGCCTTTACCAATCATCGCTTCCTACCGTTGGTCCTTCTCGTTTCGCCTGGCATAATTCCAGAAGAACAATTGAATCACATACTGAAAGGTCTACGTGGTACTACGAGCTTACCAGGACGTCATCGTCATCTATCTTCGGGTCAACAAAGCAAGAACACGAACGCGGAACCTTCTGGAGGTTTACTGAAGGCACTGACTCCTACCAACGTCAAAGGATTAACGCGTAGGAAAGTCTGACGTTCAACCTTCCAAGCCTGAATAGATCTATTGGGTTAACGTCATCAATGGTTCAAGGTTATTTCTGCTGATTATTTGATCGTGTTGTGTCCAAGCCTTGAAGCTTGCTCCAAAACCGGTCAACAGTGGACCAACTTCACTCGTTCCTCGGTTTTGCGTAGTAGTTACCGCACCGCTTTTGTACCCAACTTCTAAACATCTCCGACTTGAACGTGTTTCGGCTCTACGACTTGCTCGACGATTTTCGATGGAGTTTCCGAAGCGATCACTCAGTACGACCAGGTCATCGAAGCACTTACACTACCAACAAGCTAGGTTCTCTCCAGTTACCAACTTGGGCTCCAACTACGTTTATTGTCGACGCTTCGCAGTACGCTCATACTCGGTGCTGGTTGTTAGAACAATGCGAAAAAAAACAAACCAATAACCTTCATATCTCGCAAGTTGTCGCGTCCAGAACGAAACTACAGTCAGACGCAGAGGGAAGCACTTGAACTATCATTGGGCCGTATCTCGTTTATACAAGTTCCTAGTTCGGATTTCACTTCGAGATTTTTGGACTGATCATCAAGCGTTGCAGTACATTTTCAATCCAAGTGGTCAGAATTCGAACGACTTCGCGATGTTACAACGGATGTGGCGGTTCACTTAAGTGGCTACGATTATGACATTCCGACACCGTCCTGGGACAGACATAGCTCATGCTGACTTTTCATGTTCGTCATGCATATTATGCCTCCGAAGGCTACAAGAAGAAGAACAAGACATCTTGCACTCGTGAATCCGACTGCCATTGTCTTCACGCAACGTGTTGATAAGAGAAACAGAACGTGCGTACGGACCGGTTATGGCTGGATTGAAACGCGGTTGTGGTCTGAAACTTCTGCTCGACGTCGATTCCCAAAGTGTGCATTCCCTGCGAATATGGATCTAACGTCTACAAGCTGATGGTACTATCCTTTACCTCGATCGTCTCTTTGATTTCCACCAGTGTTGCCGCAAGCACATGCCTATGTTCATCGTTCATTGGGACACATCGGAAGAGACAAGATGCTTTCCGCCTCCTCGCTCAGCATTGCTTTAGCTGGTGGCCTTCGATCTAACAACGACATCATGACATTCACAAAGGAATGTGGGGCGTGTTCGCGGAAGCCACGTTCGCACTCGCAATGGAAGTCCCTGTAGCCTGTGCCTATTCAATGGAGGTATAATTTTTATCGATGCAGAGAATCCACGCGGATTTTCTGTGGCCCATTTCCTTGGCACCCATGTTATGCTCTAGTAGTTGAGGATGCTTACTCAAAGTTTCCTGAGTTTTCTTACGACCTCTCCAACTGCTCAATTTACGCGTCAAGCGCTTCAGAAGCTTTTTGCGCGAGAGGGAATTCCGATGGTCTGGTAAACGGACAATGGAACACACTTCACGGCCACGCACTTGACGGATTGGTTGAAGTCATCGGGTGCACACCTGTTTTTCACGCCGCCCAGGACATCCTCGTTTCCAACGGACAAGCTGAAAATTTGTTCGGCATTGAAGACTGCGATCACGCTGCCGCGCCTACTACAGTTAAGGAACTCGATCGACGTCGATACCTCCTTCTTCAGTATCGGGAACGCAACTCACTCAGCCAAACAAATTCAGCTTTACTGTTCAAGGGACGGACTTCCGCCTTTTTCTTCCGTGCTCTGCCAAACTTAGGGACTTGCGGTACGTTTGGTTTGACGAGGCATCGAGGTAGAATTGCGTGGGTCTAGTTCTTGGGAGAATTGTTGACGGACTGTTCAGTGTACTAGACAAGTCAGACGGTACTGTTTACAGACGAAAACACCGACAGATCACCTTCTTCCACCACAAAATCCATAACAGAACATGTCCCATCTCAAAGGCACTACAATACACACCATACAATTTCACCTTAAATTAAAGATTTTTCTGGCAGCATCCTTGCAGTCAGTGTGAGCCAGTGGGCCAACCAAGAAGTTCTCAGTTCCTGC
>CAJQUW010011411.1:0-28339 GCA_907163375.1 Prostheceraeus crozeri | reverse complement strand
TATGAGTAGTATCGAAAAGTAGCATTTACAGTACAATAATACTTGAAAACGTTAAGTTGGTGTGCGGTATGAAATTGTTCCCTTTGATAGATATTAACGATGAAATTATGATATATTGTAATAGTTAAAGCAATTGTGCCCTGGTGTGATTTTATAAATAAAATATAACGCCAGAAGTCACATTATAGTCGTGCATTGCCACTAACACTTTCGTCTGCTCTCAGTCGGTGTGACACGCAGCACAAGCCAAGGGCCAAGGCCTGTGATGACGGTAGAGTGCCTTGAAGAACGACCTTGCCTGTTGAGCAGTAGTACCATACGTTTGCCGATGCTTCGTGATGGAGCTTTGAGGAGTCTTCCTTGATCTTGGGGGCTTCTTCTCAGCCGTGCGGAGAGCCCTGGCACTTGCGCATACTCGAGGCCCTAGCAGTAAACCGGCTTACACCAAACTTGTGTACTCATAAGGAGCACTTATTAACGTTACTTTTGCCTTGGTAATTTTTACTTTCTCTTCATTTATATCTTCAATGTTTTTCTTTTCCTATCAGTAATTTTTCTATACATGTACTTCAGCTACTACTTATTCACTTCGCGCTTGCTTGACCTGTGACTGTCCATTGCTTGATCGATATTAAGAGTATTCATGTCTCTATCTGTTTTGGTTCATTCTGCGTGTCACAACGACTGAGAGCAGACGAAACGCGTTTGTGGCAATACACGAATATAATGAGACTTGTGGCGTTACTTTTCATTTATAAAATATTGCAGTAGAGTATATTGCCTTATATGACTTTCGAAGTTCGAATTTTGTTAGACTCGATATGCTTTGTCATTTGACATTGCAATTTTGAATAGGAAAATTTCTGAAAAATGCTCAGGATCCATTCATCTTACTGTTATCTGAAGCAATCAGTCACTTTTAATAACTTCAATTATTCTAATGGTGAGATATCATTCGCAACAAACCGTATAAACAGAGACTACATTAATTTCATGTTGCGATGGTGTAATTGCCTTTTGACTGACTCAGTATTACAGAATGTTTTCTGAGTGAAACCCCCGAACCATTAATATAAACTAATAGACCCTAATAGATAACCTAGTGTATTGTTGAAAGAATTTCGATCATTTTTTTGATCTTTTCCTGGTAAACAGCAGCATTTTCCCAGGTGTCAATGATACCTTACTACTGACTGGTAAGCATAATCAGTCAAGGATCTCATATGTATGGACTACCCATCTGTATTTTCACATGGTTATGCGAAACTCTCATCTGCCTTTCTCTAATCATTTCAAGTACCGTTAAATAGGCAAATATCAGCCACTTTTTTGCTTCTTTTTGTATTTTCTGCTATGTATCAACCCTTAGAGACCTGTGCTTTTTCACACCCTCTGAGACCTGAGGGGAGGTCTTTTACAAATTCTTAGTTTACCTACTTAAATCGATATCAAATGATTAGGGAAGTTGATCTTAAGCAAAATAATGATGTTTGCATGTAGCAGGTCGATGTAACTAATCTTTTGAGTGTCTTTCAGCCTTCCCAGTAAACACACGCGAAAATCTGGTGTTTTTGTAATTCAACGACATTTAGCACAGTACCAAGTAAGACTCGGTTTTGCGATGTTTGCTGTCGCCATGCAGCCTCGGATTTTAATGAAATTGATTTATTACATGAGGCAGAACCCAGGGTGGCGGCCGAGCCCGGTTATCCAGGGCGGCCCGGGAATCGTCCTTAAATTTTTGCGAAATAGCCAATCAGCCCTTAAATAGCCCGGGAACGCCATTTTGTGATTTTTTGCAACTAAGTTAGTGAGCTTAAATTCTTGATTTCAAATGCTATTATTGTGACTTTTATTGAGCCTACCATTTATATTAAATTTCTTCGAATATTAATTGAAATATCCAATATGATTGCACATCTGGATGAAATATTTATGAGTAAATGAATTAGTTTCATTTTCATTGGACTGAATGATATTTGTTAGGCGGTGGCTATGTCGCTGGCGCGTCGCTTATAATGAAATCGTTAATGATGAAGCCTTGCAAATAAGTAATGTTGGATCTTATTCTTACAAAGACAATGTGTGGCTACTGAATGAATGAAGCCATATATTTGTTTCACAATTTTGGTGAACACATTTACAAAATTCAAGAATTCACAAACAGATCGAACACGTTAATTCACAATTAAATTAGGAAAATATCAATAAAACTAATTGTAAGCTTAAAATAAAAAGGAAGATATTTTATAGCAATAAGCAGAATCTAATGAAACTATTGGCAAGACGTTGCGTACGAATTCGCTTTCTTTTCAGGGGGCAGTCGTTACGTGTCCGAGAGACGCGCTCGTCAAAAAGATCCCTTAGGGGATGATCATGGCATGACAGTATCTGTTCAAATAACTTATTGACACATTTGATCACAAACATGAAAAAGAGACTTGAATTCAAGTTCAGGAACGTCAATGATTCGGAAGTTTCCTTTTTCCAGTCGTAAAAGCTTGTTTTTAGGTATAGAGAGATGTTGCAGTAGACCGGATATGCATATGTGATAACAGAGCGGATAAATACACAGTATGCTGAAAAAATTAAAGTTGAATCACAGTCAGCTCTTCGCAAATTCAAAATCAAGTACTATTCGCTTAAGAGCCTTCCTCATCAAGAAGTCGATGTAGGAATTCCATTTCATGTCACTCGAAATAATACAGCCAAGTATCTTTACAAAAGATACACTGCACAACAACACATTTTTTGGCAAATAGACTTTTTCAAAGGAAATCCTTTTACTTGTGACAATGTTCATAACATAGCATTTATCATAATTTATACTTAGGTCAATAGAAGAAGCCCAATTCACAATATGTTCCTATTCAAGAGAAAGTTGATCATCTTCAGACTTCCTTAGAAAATGGAGCAAAGTTATATCATCCGCATGCTTAATCATTATGGAATTTGAACATGCAGGACTGAGAGTGCTTGTGGCCATACAAAACAGAATGGGGCCAACCACACTTCCTTGTGGCACTCCACTGGATACATTCGCCCAGCCAGAACAACCATTCCCAATACACACGGGTTGAAACCGATTGCTAAGATAGTTGGATATCCACCGAAAAGCTTGTGTCGGTATTTGAAACCGAACACAGGCATCCAAAATAGTTTTCGTCGTTAGTTTATCAAATGCTTTCGATAGATCAATGGTAAGTATTCGGACAGCACCTGATGAAGAATCCAAATATTCTAATATTTTCCCATGCATCAAAGTAAGGGCATTATTAGTTCCGTTCCCCTGGCCAGGGAGATATGCGAACTGATTGGATGATATTTTATCTTTCATATTAGGCAGCAGCCACTTGCTGGCAGCAATCCTCTCAAGCACCTTTGACAAAATAGGTAATAAAGATATTGGTCTGTAATCTTGAGCTCCATCCGGAGGAGGTACCTTTGCGATGGGCTTTATATTAGCCAATTTCATGCAAGAAGGAGCTAACCCTTCGCGTAAACTCCAATTGAAGTTATGAGTTATTGCAGGAGTAAGTATATAACCGAAGTCACGAAACACCCAATATGGGATGCCATCAGATCCAAAACTTTTCCTTTTTAGTTTGCGCTACTGTATGCCTATATAGTCGATTTCTACTGCGAAACAATTCTAGACTTGAGATGCATAAAGGCCAAACTCGCTTTGACATTTGACTTCTTCGTCGCATTTTACTTCTTCGTTCACACATATGAACATGGCATGATCCACTGAGCAATAAACGATGGCTACAACACGCATTGGTAGACCTCAAACATATAGTGAAGGCCTACATAAGAATTTTTGACAGGTGACTTTTTTGTGACAGAGTTTTTTTTACACTTTCACTGGCAGGGTAGCAAACATATGATTTTATTTTAATTTATGTTCAACCCTGTCTTTGCATGATGATGGACTTCCTACTATTTGAAAATAGCACCACTATAAGCAATCAAACGAATAAAAAATCCTCACATTATGAACCCGAAATACCAACTTACAGGACAGCCCAAGATTATATTCTCACAAATGGAACACGTGAGACTCGCATATAATCTATCAAAACAGCCGAATATATGCACTTAAAATTATTTGCAGTTAAAATCGAGTCTTCACGAAAAGCAGCTGACTGATAATATCGTGGGGACATTAAGTTCCCTCATGATTTAAACTGACAGTTAAAATTTCAGTAGATATATTGATAAATATTCATGCTTGCTTTTGTTAAACTTATTGTACTTAATCACGATTGTCTACAGCGAGGAATTTAAGCATGGTTCTTTTGAAATGAATGTGTGCATATTTCCTGAGAATGCTTCGCATAACATGTATACATTATGTAATGTAAACCTAGGTTTGATTTTACTTGATGTCGACTGGTTCCTTGGTGTTTTAGCAGCGAACGGTAAAAGGCGAATACAAGAAACATCGAAATTTCAAAATAGCGAAATATATAAATAGCGTACTATGCAATGCTTGAGTGTTGTGCAGAACTAAGTACATACTCGTATTAACATTTCATTTCAACATTTTAATAAGGCCATATTTCCTTTAGTCTACATGTAGTTGTTGAATTTTTATACAAATGTGTTTCCTTTAAGGGAACAGTAATGCAAAAATTGTACCCTTAAGATAATCATGTAGCAGAATGAGGTAGGATCGACATGGTCAATAACTAGGTTAAGTTAAGCGAAAATCCAAAGTGAGTCAAGGAGGAAGTTTGAAAAAACACAAGCTGACGAATAACCGATTTTTTATAGAAGCAAATAAAGACAATGTTGTCATACTATTAAAAAGAAGCATTTCGAGATGGAATTACGTTTACGGTTAACTGCGTTATGGTAGCTTTATGGAAAAAGGTGTCATGTCTCATGAATCATTAAAGAATTAAGAACGGAATGAAAAGAAACTATGTAAACTGTACGTGTAAGCTGGCAGCAGACGACAAAAACTTGCGAATCAGTAGAGATAGATAAATAAACCTATCTACTAATGCAACCAAATGATTCAGGCAAATGTAAATTTTATAAGTCAAATACGTGTGCATAGCGGGCTCTATTCCTTACTTGAACAAGCATTTAGTTAAATTTTCGGTACAATATTTCCTAGGTGGCAAGTCAGAATCGAGGCTCAATGATGATAGAAATTAGGCTACTACAATTTTAAAGAGCAATAGGCCTATACCGAAGACAGCAATGAAAAGTCATAAAAGTTGCAACACGCAGTCGGTGACTTTCTTCAAGGACTCCCATTCCGCATCTCTGGAGTCAAATACGGCCTTCGGATCGTTGAATGCTGTGCAGAAGTTTCACTGAGATGGAGATATTCGACATCAATCATTCTATGCAAACAAGAGCAACATATTAATCAGGGGCTTATCCTGTGGGGATACCCACAGGTTTTTCTGTGGGTATGGAGTGGGGTGGGGATTCAAATATCAATCCGCACGGCAACCTTGGCGATTGGTAACTCAAGTTGTGAAGAGTAATGTGAGGATTCTTACCATGTAAAAAATACGCAGAATGGATGGGCAAGAGTTCGATGAGAAAGATATACGTCGAGTAGATACAGTAGATTCACGTCGAAGTCGATCGGTTGACTAGAAATCTGTGTTTCTGAATGGGATTACATGCAATTTCGTAAATGACTCGTAACATGGCAAATTGGCACATTATACAGCCTCTAATGATCTAATTAAAGTTGCGAGTCTTACACACTAAGAAAGTCATATCTAAGTCGTCGTCTGTCTTCACGTTACAAATTTCATAAGTTGTAGGATATTTTGCAAGTGCAAAACCTTTTGAGCAATAATAGTTCAATTTAACACAGCAGGTTACTTAAACGCTTTCACCCACACCAAGCTGCGGAAAGTTATCACTCCAAAATCTTGCCAACAAAATTCTACCAACGCTGCCACTGACAAAAAGTACATCAAAGTTTTCGTTGGTATTTTGAATATAAGTCAGGCTAAGCTAAGTGATGGGCTCGAAAACCTCACAGTAAGTCGCGACAAGAAGTCCACCCAAACAAATGGACTTATGTATAGACCACTTCCAAATATCGGGGTCGCGACCAAATGAAGTCGCTAGTATATGGAACCAGTCATCTACAGCTTCTTCTAGCGGTGCAGATTTTGTTCGCTGCTCCGGTCACGACTATATCAGAAACGCGAAAAATGAATCAACAAATACCGTCATAAGCATCAAACAAGCAAATTTTGCTAGCCTATGTCATATGCCTAGAAAAATAAGGCCTAGTTATTTGATGCCTGAATGCATAGAGTAAATGTGTTGGGTAGAGTGGTAACTTCGCATTTATTAAATCCCCAAATTTATATACATTTTCGATTTTATTAAATGAACTCAAAGGAGATACAGTCGGAATTGTTTCAAAATGTGAGATATACACATTTATGCAGTTTTGTAGAAATTACAACAGAATTGACTGATCATGATAGCAAAGCAGAAGGGAATGATATTATTCTACAGATAGTCCGTGTCTGAAAGTCTTGGAGAGGCAATGTTTGTTAAATTGGCAACTCGATGACCTGCGCTATTGCTTTCCTCTTGAACCTGAAGAGAATCTTCTTAAGCGTGATCAGGCAACAGCTGCCACTGGCATGGCAAAATCACAAATTCAAAGACAATGATTTCGATTAACGTTGAAAGAAGTAAATGGATCCACATCACTATTCAGATTCAAGAAATGAAACATGAATTGAGTGAATCATAAAATCATGCCGGTGAAAATTGAATTATAACTTGACATTTCAGTCAAGAAAGCATGGATAATATCGCGACTTTTTCATGAAAACCTCCATTATAATACTGATCATAAAATTCCCTTGATAATCAGCTTGATTTCCGCTTAGTTGGGATGATTATTAGCAAATATTCATTCCTTTTGATATCCAACTTGCTTTATACTACTTACAACGGGGAGTCATCTCGGTAGTATTTAAATTGGCAAAATTTTGAATTTTTCAAAAGTGCTCAAATAATTTTTTGGACCACGGGAACGTAATCTCCGCAAAAAGCTGAATCCTTTCATATAAAAATTTCCACTGTATACAGATACTTGTTTGAGTCGACACTCTACCTATACATCCCTACTCTATGCCTGAATGCATGTGCTTGACCGGTTAGCCGTGATATACACGTGTGCATTTCTCAACACACACCGCATTACTAATTGACGGTCAAATAAAAAATTTCAAGAGTTTGGGATTGGCTGATAGTCCATTAAACAGTTGATGACATTTACATTAGTAAGCCTATGTATTGTTTTTGAAAGTAATCAGATCCATAAATGTTTCTTGAATAGACCTACCTAGGCCTTCACATTTAGCCGGCTAGCTATTTTTAAACAAACACAAACGATCACGCCTTTATTTAGTGGTCTGTAGCCTGTGTGCTATTTATGAAGTCTGAATGATTTTCAACGATAGGTTTTTCATACGTTTTAGTGATCACAGAATATTTCATTTTCGTCAACTGATTCATATAATTTTAGCTTTTAGCAATTTTTTCAGACTTCAACTTTCGGACATCTAAGGCTGAAGTTACAAATTGCCTCCTGAGACGTGACATTTTCAAAAGATGTGGTGTATAATCAATTCACTGTATTGACATTTTAATTTTTTCGGCACGCTGTGAATATAGCAATAAACATATATAATATATACTACTCAACTTTTGATAAGGATCACTTCAAAATTGCCAATGAATTCTACATTAAATGTAGTTAAAGTGATTTGAATGTTTTACTTTTGATGAATTGCTAATTTAATAGAATAATTAAACAAGTCTGTCATAGATATAGTCATGATGAGATCTAGAAATTCACGTGCATCTTCAATTCATAGGTATCACTGCTGAATACACTGATATGCTCATTACACATTGTGCTGCATGCACAAGTGCATCTATCTGTTGATCTGGGTTCATTTCAATGAACAATTCAAAGTTAACTGCATCAGGAGTTGTTGTCAAACTCAAAACGCAAACATACATGTAGAATGAATATGTATATACCAGTGCTCATCATTGATATCTATGAATCATAGATGAATAGCCTACCATTTAAGTATCATGCCTATGATCTCAAGTCATAAAAGAATAATGTAGAATCCCAATTCAAGTTAGAAGTTTTACATTCAATTCGTAAAAAAATCTTTCTTAACAAAAATTCTACCGACTATTTTTTTTAGTGATCCTTATCAAAAGCTGAGTTGTATATATAACCAGAGCTGGAAAAATTCCACTGAAATTTTTTAATTCCAGAGCAGAAATTTCAATTCCGATTCCAGTCGAAACAGTTCAATTCAATTCCAATTCCGATTCCATAATGAGATTCAATTCCGATAATTGCATGACGCGTATAGTGTATTATGTTAATGTATCTAAAGTTTGTTCGCTTCAATCTAACCCATGTGCCCTTGTCCTATCCTCGTTGTTCCTGTGTGCCGTTCCCTGAGTCGTTCCTATGTGCGTTCTCATGTTCATAGTTCATATTTCTTGTGTACATGTATACAGGGTGTTTCATATGTCTCTGTTTCTGTATCTGTTTCTTGTTGCTTCTGCCTTGTCTCCGTTTGCAGAAAGTTGCAACTATTCATGTGAAAGGAAAAATATTTTTAAATGGTGATTTTTTCTGAAGTCTCTCTTTTTTTCAAATGATTAAAGAATTAGTACACTTATTACACCAAATCCTTTGCCTATTTTCCAACATTCGCGGCAATTTGTCTGACTTGTCCCTTCGCTGCTTTCTAAAACATAATTGATTACTTGATTTTTCACATTTTCGTCTGATGGTCTTCCAGACTTCTTTCTTGGCAGTAAGCTTCCCTCTGTCCATAGTTGATCTTTCCAATACTGAACTATTGTTCGACCAGGCGCTTTACGATGGAATCTTTCTTCGTACTCTTTTATCGCTCTGGTAGCACTGTCGTGAGTAATTGCTGCACTAGCCAGAAATACCTTTTCTTGCATTGTAATTTTGGAATCACCTGAAGCCATCAAGAGCGAAAAGTTCGTCCGATAATGAAAACACATGGAAATGAAAAGTTTCGAAGATGAAATGTGGGTTAGCGCTATTCACCGCAATCGTGCAATCAATCACAATTGAACGTCGCTTTCGGCGTCACGAATATCGATTTCTTGACCTGGCCTGACTTAGATTTCTTTCTCTGGTTTGTTGAAGCAGGCCTGCATAATTGCAGCAAATGAGGTGTGCCGTCCCCACGAGTGCGCATGAGTGCTTCATACGCTATTATGATACATGCATTTCATTTTGAAATTAGGAACCGTAGGTAATAAACAGCGCAATATTCTTTTCTTAATCATTTAAAAAGAAAAATCTTCAGAAAAAAAGAGCCGTAGGTAATAAACAGCGCAATATTGTTTTCTTAATCATTTAAAAAGAAAAGTCTTCTTAAAAATCATATTTGAAAGTTTTTTTACCTTTCATATAAATAGGTGTAACCACAGAATTAGACATGTCGTCTCTTCTTCTGTTTGACTAGAAAGGAAACATTGGAACATGTAACGTTAATGAAATGGCACAATCTGCTGACTAAATGCCATAGCAATCGAACAATAAGCAGCCAGTTTAACATTAAACACGCCAATTTCTGCAAAGTTTCAGTGTCTGTTATCAACCGGATCACACAGCAAAGAGACACAGTCGATGTCAAGTTCTACAGAGAAGTTTGTGAACGTTTTTTCGTGCGCCTGCTAACTTTTTAAAAAATGATCGGAGGGCCCAACAATATCGAGAGAACTTTTGCGCAATGATCTGAATTCTTTGAATATGAAGGAATATTGGTGATCGGAGGATTTTGAAGGAAATCACATCAATCCGCAAACGACGCACGACCATTTTTCCTATCTCTGCAAGGTATTAGAAATTTCTTTTTGCCCACTTAATAAGTTCCTGCATGTTCCACTGTTTTGAATCAGTCTGCACTTCTAGCAAAGTGATGCGGTTAAACAATCTAATTCTGTGGGTGTAACATTCTACAGACGGAGACTAGACAAGAGATGCCAGAGACAGAGACATATGAAACACCCTGTATATGTAACCGGTCAGCCTACGCCATTTTCGTTTCGTAAACGAGATATTCAATATCTCGTGAAAAGAAAATTAATGGTCAGCAAAGAATCAAACGCTGAGAGAGAAAGAGAGAGAGAGAGATGAGATGCGAATTAATCGATTAATAAACTGACAGAAGGAAGAAATTCAATGTGCGAATAACGTGATTGTTGATGAAAGAAAAAACGACGATAAAAATGATATCATGAAAACTGATTAATGGTCCATGTTAAAAAAGGAGATTAAAAATTCCGTGATAAGAACGAAATGTGGTCGGGTCGAAAGCTAACGAGCAGAGATTAAAAAAAGCTCTTTCAATTTTCAAAAGAAAGTGGATTTATCGTCAAGTCTCAAAAATTTGTATAAATTAGAAACGATGAGAAATTGAAACAACAACAACACATGCGACATCTTCAGTAGCTGTTAGAAGAACTCCGGGCTCTCGCGGTGTGACTTAACTACAGAAGTAACAACTACAACTGCCTACCAGCGAACAACAACACAGCAGCGTATGCGGCAACACATCAGCGAGCGCGATTGAAGATTGACGGTATAAGTGACACTGATATTTATGATATTATTTTGGTATAAGTTAGTCCGATCGAATTGAAGTGAATTCAACATTAAGAAGTGAACTGCAAGTTTAAAGTTTTTCTTTTATCGTTGAGTATCGTACTGTATAACTATAGTCTTGAAAATTAATATTGTCAATTGTTGTGATTGGAAGTTGAATAATATTTCATGTTATTGCCATTTTAGTTGAATCATTAATTATTAGAACAATTTGTTGACACTGTCTATATTGTGATTTGAACTGACAGGATTGCTGCCCTTTAATGCAGGGTTAATTTTCCTCTTTCCAAACCGATTGTTTTTCGTGTGTACAACAATTAAATTAATCTCCAATTTTTGTGCTTATCCTATCAATAACTAAATTCAACAATTGTTTTATTTTGATTACTTATCTTACATGATAAATAACTGAATAACAGATTGAACAAAGATGATTGTCTTTTCATTATTTGCTTAATCGCTGAATTAACATTGTCCGAGGGCTGTAGGCCCATCGAAGTCACAATTAGCACCCTTTATTCAACAAAGGAATAAAGCTACCTCTGTCGATCTATCCCTCTCTCTCTTATCTCTGCGTGCAGTTAACACAACGGCCGAGTACTGTGATTTCAATTTTTGTACAAATAAATTTATTACAGGTCTATCGAAAAAGTGGAATGGAGGTTTATCAAGGTCAATTCCAATTCCAATTCTAGTAGATTTAAATATCGTCAATTCCAATTCCGACGTGAAATGGAATTAATTCTGGGTCGGAATTAATTCCAATTCCGACTTTTCCAACTCTGTATATAACAATAAACAACTGTAAGCTCACGTAACACATTATACAATGTGAAGAAGAAGAAAGTTGATAGGAGGAATACAAAGTCATATTGACTCAAATGAAACCAGATAATGAAACTTCTGACATGGTTTAATCCGATGGTACTGTCCCCAATACAGAGGTAGCATTGCTACCTTGCACCGCATTCGCTGAATCAAGATAGATCGAGACCTTGATTTTCGAGCATTATAAAGGATGTTTGGAAAGTCACTGTGCGGTGGAAATGCATGTATATTTTAATGTTTCCTTCCCTATGAAAAACAAAGAGCAAAATTTGCATTGTAATGATGAACATTTATATTTTTACAACAAATTTCAAAACATTATCAAACTGTGAACCTATAAATAACAACAAGATTGACATTGACAAATTCAATTAGGCCTATAATAAACGCTGAATATGATATTGTTCAACAATATAATAAACATTGTTCTTCTTATGGTGAGCATATTTTGCTCTATGTTGTTCCATAGGGAAGGAAACATAAAAATATAAGTATGTATAAGTAGTAAGCAAGTGACAACTACTGGATAGCGCAAGATGGCCGCCATCGCTGACTCCCCCCCCCTCTGGAACGGCAGAGTGTCGTGGTCGGCCGCCGTGGTGCTTCGGGTCTGAGTCCCCCCCCCTCTGGAACGACAGTGTCGTGGTGTACCGTCCAGGTTGGCCGAGCCAAGTCGCTGACGTCCCCCCCCTCTGGAACGACAGAGTGTGAGACTCGGGTGAATGGGTCCGACCGCCTGGTGGACGTGGGCGACCGTCTAGGTTGACGTGGGCGACCGTCTAGGTTGACATGGGCGACCGCCTAGGTTGTCTTGGATGGTGAAACGGAGGCCAGATTCGGATTCAGCGTGAAATTCTGCATCTGTATGGTGAATTTGAAAGCAATCGGAGATAAAAAATTTTTCGCTGACGTCCCCCCCCCTTTGTTCTAACTTTGGTTCTAGTGGACGGATTTTGTTCGTTCGACTTGCATTGGAAAGAGGATGAAACACTGCTCGACCACATTTTTGGTTGCGAGTCAATCGGAGCAGCCGTTCAAAAGTTAGAGCGGTTACAAGATTTTAGGTCGGAGCTCACCTGAAAAAATCCTAAGTGTCAGAGTGACTTTGTATGGACAAAATTTGAAAATTTTCCAAAGTGTGGAATTTCGACCTGGGACCTTTACCAAAGTTTGTTTCATCAAATTTCGCTGACCCCCCCCCCTTTGTTCTAACTTTGGTTCTAGTGGACGGATTTTGTTCGTTCGACTTGCATTGGAAAGAGGATGAAACACTGCTCGACCACATTTTTGGTTGCGAGTCAATCGGAGCAGCCGTTCAAAAGTTAGAGCGGTTACAAGATTTTAGGTCGGAGCTCACCTGAAAAAATCCTAAGTGTCAGAGTGACTTTGTATGGGAAAAATTTGAAAATTTTCCAAAGTGTGGAATTTCGACCTGGGACCTTTACCAAAGTTTGTTTCATCAAATTCCACACTTTGGAAAATTTTCAAATTTTGTCCATACAAAGTCACTCTGACACTTAGGATTTTTTCAGGTGAGCTCCGACCTAAAATCTTGTAACCGCTCTAACTTTTGAACGGCTGCTCCGATTGACTCGCAACCAAAAATGTGGTCGAGCAGTGTTTCATCCTCTTTCCAATGCAAGTCGAACGAACAAAATCCGTCCACTAGAACCAAAGTTAGCACAAAGGGGGGGGTCAGCGAAATTTGATGAAACAAACTTTGGTAAAGGTCCCAGGTCGAAATTCCACACTTTGGAAAATTTTCAAAATTTTACCCATACAAAGTCACTCTGACACTTAGGATTTTTTCAGATGAGCTCCGACCTAAAATCTTGTAACCGCTCTAACTTTTGAACGGCTGCTCCGATTGACTCGCAACCAAAAATGTGGTCGAGCAGTGTTTCATCCTCTTTCCAATGCAAGTCGAACGAACAAAATCCGTCCACTAGAACCAAAGTTAGAACAAAGGGGGGGGGTCAGCGAAATTTGATGAAACAAACTTTGGTAAAGGTCCCAGGTCGAAATTCCACACTTTGGAAAATTTTTAATTTTTCCCATACAAAGTCACTCTGACACTTAGGATTTTTTCAGGTGAGCTCCGACCTAAAATCTTAAATGGCGTCTCACATCTAAACGAAGACAGACAGGAACAAGCCGTTTGTTTCAGTGAATTTGTCTCACTCTTAGCTTTCAAACGAGCTATCGCACGACAAAATCCGTCCACTGGAAGCCAAAATCGAAGCAAGCTGTCCAGAGGGGGGGGACGTCAGTGAAATTTCAAAATTTGATGAAAAATGTTTTGGTGACGGTCCCAGGTCGAAATTCCACACTTTGGAAAATTTTCAAATTTTCACCACACTGGAGCTCCCACACTTAGGAATTTTTTCACTTGTGGCATGTTACATGGTCATGTGCTGACGCACCAACTTCCCGTGGTCATATGAGAATGGTTGAGGTGTCATATTATAGAGAATGATGAGACAAATCGTTTGCAACAAACCGCATGTCGCTACGATGAATACTTTTGGAGATAGAGCCATTTTAAGTTTTCTTCCGAGCATATATAAACCCCCGACAACGCAAGTCTGATCACTTCATCGAAAGACGAGGTAAGCGACGGTCGTCGCTCTGAGCTCCCGATATCGGGTGTTTCAAAGGACTCTATCTTTTGAAGTAGGCAAGCTATCTTCTTACTTCAAAGTTTGTGTGATAGAGTTTGATAATGTCTTTACTACTGATAAATTTTTTTAAAAGTAGTATGAGTAGTAAAATGTGGAATTTTTTAAAAATTCTTAATTTTCAGTTTTTTCAAAGTTTTAACATGTAGACTAAGGTTTTCAAGTATCCTGAGTTCAAATCTGCTATCAGATTTGAAATTTAACTAAGTCTAAGGCAGCTTTGAGGGGTTAGATCCCAGCTACTGTTCACTACCTTTGACTCGGCGTTCCTGTTACCACTTCGGGGCAGTGACAATGATGTCTTCAGCTGTAAAGAGCGGGTATCGGGGAAGATCTCTCACTTCCCTAGTGATCAGTACAAGGCCTTCGGGCTGTCGACGGGATCTAGTGCCACTCACTACACTCAAATCTATCATCTCACTAAGTGTAAAATCATTCTTTTCCGTTTTTATAAACTAGGAATCAATCGTTTGCTATCAAACGTTTACGGAATTATAATCATTGTTTTCCCCTTTTCACTTCAGAAAATGGTTAACTACAATAATGCAAAGACGGCTTTTAAGCTTTGCGTTTGTGCAAAGATTTTTCGTAGTGATGCCTTCAAGAAGCATTCTTGTGTAAATAAGCGAATGGTAGGGGGCATTCGATACTTTTGTAGCAGCCATAATGCATCTCGCCTTGTCGAGACGCTACCGGAGTGGCATGCGAAGCATAGCAGCTGCAGTCAACCAGAGCTGACTGAGGAGGCGAAGCAAAGTCTCTTCAGCTCAGAGTTGAAAGCTCTGGAGACTCAGTGTGCTGTCGAGGCTATCGCGTCAGCAAAGCCTCCCTCATCTTTTGCACCAGCAAAGGCTCTCTCACCCACCCCGATTCTGGAGACTCAGTGTGCTGTCGAGTCTATCGCGTCAGCAGAGGCTCCCTCTTCTAGTGTGCCAGCAAAGGCTCTCTCACCCACCCCGATTGAGTCTTCTCCGAAGTCGAGTAAATCCTCCTCCTCCTCTAGCGATGAGTCGGCTACTAGTAGCAGCGACAGTGAGGAAGAGGAGGAGGAGGAAAAAGGCTCGACGAAGGCTGACCTAGTCGAGAGTGTCTACCTCGATAGCGAGGTAGAGGCGGTGAGGGAAGTTGACCTCGATAGCGAGGTGCAGCCGGCTAAGTTATCGAGCAGTGGTGGGATTGCGGCTCAATGTCGCAACTTCATTATGCGCCCACCACTGGTCGATAACTATGACAAGTTGAAAAATGAGTTGGAGGTGTGGAAGAGGGACTGCTTCTTCTATAAAGCGAGTTCCGAGAACCTCTCGCGAGTCACTCAGGAGCTCAAGAAGACTCAAGCTAGTCTTTTTGAGAAAGAAGGAGAGCTCGATCGCGAGAGGTTCTCGCACCTCGCTAGTAAGGCTAGAGAAGAGCAGCTCCTGATCGAGAGAGAGAGTCAGGAGAAGGAGTTGAGAAAGATGAGGGAGGAGGTGGAAGGGCTGCGAAAGCAGTTGGGGAAGGTGGTGGCGACTAATCAGGAGCTGCACCAGCAAGTGATGAGTAGCAGTACTCGTCGATCAAGTCGCCTCCACATTCCCCTGGATAAGAAAGGACGTGTGCCCGCAAGACCGCTCCTCTGTGAACGTGGCAGAGACGAGATGTGCTACAGCAGGGCTAAAAAAGGTATCGAATGCCTTCATTTTACATTCGAGCATAAGGAGGCAATCACAGGATTCCTGTTCGAACCACGTCCGGAGAAGATCTGTAAGTTAAAACAAGTAACTTAGAGTTCAAGATGATAACTAACAACTTCTTTCTTTACAGATATCAAAGAGAAGCGCCCACCTGCTTCCGTCAACGAGCCGGAGGCGAAGCGGCAAGCTTGAGTCCCATAGTCCTTCAATTATCCCGAGAACGAACCATCGGCTCTCTTAAGGGCCACCTAGGGGCAAGACATGATAGAACCTCCACGCGGTTTGCCCTGGGCAGTCTTCGGACTGGCGAATACTATCATTAAGTTGAATCTGCTATCAGTCAACTTGAACGTTGCGTCACATTAGAGGGGTATATAAACCACTACCTCTCATTTCATTTCATTTCAATCATGGAGACACCTAACGCTGCAGTCAACTCTCCTCGCGGACCGCAGTTAAGGCCGCGAAATTTATTTAATGAATTTGCTAGAATAGAGGAGCAAGACAGAGTTTTTTATAATCTTGCTCGGATTGGCAATCCGATGACAGCAACTGCTGTCAATCCAACGGAATGGCGCTACATTCCACTTTTTAGCCATGTGCCAGTTAGTGTGGAAGTCGACAGTGCTACCAAAGAGAGAGTCTTTGACTCTCTCAGCAGAATTGGTAGGGTGTAAGATGACGTTACTCCCGAGAATGAACCATCGGCTCTCTTAAGGGCCACCATGGGGCAAGATTTGATAGAACCTCCTCGCGGTTTGCCCTGGGCAGTCTTCGGACTGGCGAATACTATCATTAAGTTGAATCTGCTATCAGTCAACTTGAACATTATGCAGTCGATTGCTATCCCTGAAGCATTCTGATTCGCTGTTGAGCAATTCATTGTTGAAAACCCTATATAAGCCAGAAGATTGTAGCGCTTCTCATTCAATTTGAAGTCACGATGGAAGCCACATCTGCCGACAACATTCCCGTCTTCATCGATGAAGACAACGCCATTCCCGAGTTCGTCATCCTCGACGAGTGGGATGAGGATGAGAAGAAGGGGAAGATCAAGAGGATCATTTGGACGGATGAGGTGTGGACTCCGAATACCACTCGCATCCGAAAGGTGCCAGATGCACCAGCACGGCTTAGGCGGTATAGGGTTTATGACAACCTAACCGTCATACCCCTTGACTATTCAAGATAATAGTCAACCTAATCCCGAGAACGAACCATCGGCTCTCTTAAGGGCCACCATGGGGCAAGACATGATAGAATCTCCTCGCGGTTTGCCCTGGGCAGTCTTCGGACTGGCGAATACTATCATTAAGTTGAATCTGCTATCAGTCAACTTGAACGTTGCAAATGAAGTTCGGTGTAATACTTCCTTTCGACGGGCGTTCCTGTAAAGGGCGGCGGTGAAACCCGTAGCTATGTATACCGCAAGGGACATTCGGCAATGGTCAATCTTGTTAAACCTCTCTGCGTCATGTTTGCAAGTGATTGCCTCTGTCTCAACGTAGTATGCATTCGCGCCAGGGCGACATTTAGCCAACTGTCGAAGGTTGCCTAAAACTTTCCATTGCATACGTTATGAGAGCCATGAGTTCTACCTGTCTCTATCAATGAGACGAATTGATGAATGGAATGAAAGGGAGGACACTCACGCGCCACACGCAACGTAACACACTTCTCTCTTCCGTAGTCTAACAAGCTCTTTACACATGGATCGCAGTCGATTGCTATCCCTGTATCAGAAGTGTAAGCTATCTTAATTTATTTGACACTATTTCATCTACCATCATCATCCATATGAAATGTTATAAGATTTGCAAGTTAAACTAAGCGTGCTACTATTTCCAAATGAAAAAGTATACATGGTTAAATTATTCACTAAAGCCCCATTCAAGTAAGTCAGTATGAAAGCAAAGATAATACGAAATAAACATTTATTATGGCATGTATTTTAAAAGGTCTTCATCGTCAATATCGTCCCAGAGTCTGACTTCACATAGAGCACAAAAACAGTTGAGCTGTTTTAAACGTTCTTCTGCAGCGTCCCTCACGTTGTCAATGTACGCCCACTCCGCCACGGTTCGCGGTTGGGAGTTAGGGGTGTACCACTCCCATATTTGATGCAAGTGCGACTTGCTGGTCATCTCCATCACCCCTTCGACATCATATTGTAAATATTTCCACCGTATGCCTGTTAGGTCGGGCAACTCCTCTTCATCGTCCTCCGATAATGATAACTTTCGTACATTGTCGAGATTGTATGTCTTCTCCACCTTCGCCTTTCTTGGTGCATTTGGTGTAACGAGCACCTTTGCTGATGTGCATGGAGAGGAGAACTCCAATGCGGTATTTGGTGTTGTTAGAGGACTTGTCATGTTGTCTTTGAAATGCTGACTTTGAATAATGATAACTTTAACATTTTTCTAATTCTTAAGTATCAACAAGCAACCAATCAGAATGAACAGCCAATGAATGATGAGCATGAAAGGATATAAGCAAAGTGACATCCGTGTCATTTCACTCTGTCTTTGAGACGTATAAGTGAAGTGTTCTCTAGCGAATTCTGCTATTATTTGAGGTGTACAAGTGAATTCCAAATTTGAGACGTATTAATTGAGTGAAGTCTCTATCTTATTGAAGCATCAACCTTAAACTTGATTTCATTGAAATGGTAAGTTGAAGATTTCCTCTCTCATCTCCCTCAAACGTGAGTAGTTTATAGTGTGACATCCGGCGCGACGCTTCGCTTCGCTTTGCTTCGCTTCGCTTGCGCCGGATGTCACACTTTTGCGGGGGTTTTCAAAATTTTCAAAAAAATCAAAATTTCAAAAATTTAGGTAGATTTCAAATTTCACGTGGCCGAAGGGCGAAAATTTAAGTTGTCTCAAAATATCACGTGGTCTAAGAATTTTGAAAATTTAGGCAGACGAAAATTTAAGTTGTCTCAAAATATCACGTAGTCTCAATATACCAGAAGATTGTATTCAAAATATTTATTCAAAATATTTATTCAAAATATTCATTTAAAAATGGAAGAAACAAAAGTGGATGAAACAAAAATGGAAGAAACCGCAAGAATATATCCTTCGTTATCATATGAACGTAGTTCTACTTTAATGGACATTGAAAAGATTAACATTGAAAAAATGAACAAAGAAAAACACAAAGATAGAGTTAGGTATATGAAAGATAAGGAATCTCAATTATTATTAAGATTAGAGCATTATAAAAAATTAAGAAAGAGATGGACTAATGCTTTAACAATTGTCATTTCATCTGGCGTTCTTACAATTCCAGTAGTTGCTACTGCTTTAACTCGATACAAAATGAAAACACATTTCCATCTTTGAAATATTTTATTCACATCACAGACAAGTACTATGTACAAGTAGCATAGTTTACAACGAATAAAATATGTTGACTAGAAAATGTATTATGCCATGATACAATTGTTTCTGTATGAGTAAAATAAGGTAAGGCTCATAGAACTATAAAACCAATGAGGACAAGTAGCATAGTTTACAACGAATAAAATATGTTGACTAGAAAATGTATTATGCCATGATACAATTGTTTCTGTATGAGTAAAATAAGGTAAGGCTCATAGAACTATAAAACCAATGAGGACAAGTAGCATAGTTTACAACGAATAAAATATGTTGACTAGAAAATGTATTATGCCATGATACAATTGTTTCTGTATGAGTAAAATAAGGTAAGGCTCATAGAACTATAAAACCAATGCGGACAAGTAGCATAGTTTACAACGAATAAAATATGTTGACTAGAAAATGTATTATGCCATGATACAATTGTTTCTGTATGAGTAAAATAAGGTAAGGCTCATAGAACTATAAAACCAATGCGGACAAGTAGCATAGTTTACAACGAATAAAATATGTTGACTAGAAAATGTATTATGCCATGATACAATTGTTTCTGTATGAGTAAAATAAGGGAAGGGTCATAGTACTATAAAACCAATGAGGACAAGTAGCATGGTTTACAACGAATAAAATATGTTGACTAGAAAATGTATTATGCCATGATACAATTGTTTCTCGTAAATTCAAATAAGGGAAGGGTCATAGTACTATTATCTATTGGGAGTAGCTTACCGTTTCAATTGATTGAGTTTAAAATTTGATCAAGGGTTGGGCGGTGTCTCCCATGGCGAAGATACGAGTCAATAATAGCGAAGTTCCTTTTGAAAAATGATATAGATTCCGTCGAGTTCTTAATAAACGGAAATCGTAAATATAGTTTATAAAATTTTCTTAAAAAGATGTTATAGCCTCTGGAATAACCTAATTGTTTACAAACATGGCCACTTCCCCGGATTACAGTCAAAGCTCTTCCTTTTAACAACGATAACTTCACAGTATTGTTCACCGAAATGTCTTCTTCTCTTCTTAAATGTGCTAAATAATTAGTTAGCTCTGATGGTAAGATGTCTCTTTGAATTTCTTCTTCAAAATTATAGTTTGAACTGATATTGATGGCGTTATCTTGCAATGTGTCTTCAAATCGATTTATCACTAAAAATTCTCTGAATGTTTTTGATGCGTGGATGTCTTCTTCCTCCCTTGGTTTAAGATATTTCTCCTGAAATTCTGTTAGCATCTCAATACACTTCTTCGTTGATCTTCGTTCACAATAGTGTCTGAAATTTTTCTTTTCAAATCGGCAAAGGCGATGCTTGAACGTGCCATTTTCGTTAAAACGTAGTGAATTAATTATGATAAAAAATAAAATTGTTGAAAGTCGCTGATGAAATTGACCAAAATAGATAAAGGTCACAGATGATTCGTAAGCAGTCACAGTCTCGTAGAACGCTCGCAGAATGAATGCACGCAGTAATACGTGGAATAATGGCAGCAGCTGTTCAAGTGAAAAGTCATGAGTTATGCGGGTCACAAAGAATTCTCTCATACTGAATAGCTTAAACTGGTAGCAGCTGTTCATGTTGAGAAATTTGGTAACAGATGTTGCTAATGTCTTAATACAGATAAAACAATCAATATTCTCTTAACAAGAGTTCATAAGAATAAAATGGAACAATGTAACGTTTTAATTTAGATTAAATTAAATCATTTCAAAATCGAATAAGTAGCAAGGAAAGTCATCATTGTGGAACAGTTTTAAATCAATACCCCCTCTTCTGTCTAAGTAGTAAGGAAAGACATCATTAGAGAACAGTTTTAAATCAATACCCCCTCCCTTCTGACTAAGTAGCAAGGAAAGTCATCGTTGTGGAACAGTTTTAAATCAATACCCCCTCCCTTCTGACTAAGTAGTAAAGAAAGACATCATTAGAGACCAGTTTTAAATCAATACCCCCCCCCAGTAGTAAGGAAAGTCATCATTATAAAAATGTTTTAAATCAATACCCCCTTCTGACTAAGTAGTAAGGAAAGACATCATTAGAGAACAGTTTTAAATCAATACCCCCCCTCCTTCTGACTTCTAGGGGTCTCTTAAGAAATTTTTTTATTATAAAATGAGCAACATAAATGAGTTTTTGAAATTATATGGAACACAGACAACAACGAATTTCGATTTAAATAAGATTGCTAATCAATTGGGAATAAAGAATTTTTCACATATTGATGAGGGATGAATTACAATTCCTAAAAAATAGGCCAACAGGAACCTTCAGTTCACGGAACAAAGTTCCATCAATAACTGTAAATTTCATAACAAATCTTCATACGTCAAATGAAAAAGGTGTACATTGGTCAGCAGGCGTTAAAAATTATCAGCAGAACTATTATTTTGACCGCCCGGAGGCTGAGAACTATTGGTTCGACTCATACGGTTTGCCCCCTACAAATGAAGTAAAAGAATTACTTGGCAATGGAATTTATAATACATTTCAAATTCAAAAACCGGGAACAACTTATTGTGGGCAATTATGTTTATACGTTTTGTACAAATTACAAAAAGGAGTATCATTTCTAGATATTATGTTAGAGTTAAACAATCTATAACTCAAGCGAAGCTAGCTAAAGCGCCACCTAGAGGTTAAAGCTCTGTTTTCTGTAATTCATTTTGATAAAATCGGCCTCTGATATCTTCATCATCTAAATCTTTAATTTCATAAGTAATCGGATAACTTTGATTTATTTTGCAAACTTCAAATATTTCTTTAGTCCAATAACCAACAAAGCCTTTTTCAAATTTATTCTTATATTTAAATATTCTAACTCTATCTCCAATTTTAAATTTCGGCTTAAGTTTCTGCAAATTCGGATTACTCTCATTCAAATTATTATTCTCGAATATTTTCTTTCGTATCAAATCAGGGTCGTCAGAAGCATTCTTTGGGGTTTCTTCAATACCAGAATGAACTTTATTATTGTACTCTTCTACAACTCCTGGTAATATTTTCAACCATTTCTGATTTCCTTGCTGAGTACATTTTTTGAAAATTATATTTTTCAACGTCCGATTGAATCTTTCTATCACTACGGCCTTCCCTGCATTTTCAGTTGAATAAACAGTTTCAAATAGTGGCTGAACGTTTCGGTTATAAAATTCCTATCCTTTATCAACAAACAATTTCCTTGGCTTTCTATTACTTTCTTTAAAGATTCCTTCAAACGCATATTTAACTGATAGACCACTTTTATTTTTTAAAGGCTTTACCCAAGCGTATCGTGTATATAAATCTATAACGGTCAATGCGTATTTGTAGTCCCTTTCATTCGGCATATGAATAAGATCAGCACTCCAAATATCATCTTTATTAAATACTTTTACTTTCAATAAATATTTAGGCCTTCTATATTCCTTGTGGATTTCGGACGCGTAGGTTCCAGCGTTGCTCTCAGAGTTATTAGTTCGAGCGTTGCTCTCAGACAGCTTTGCTGTCGTTTCATTTAAACCCTGTCCGAATAATATTTTAGCTTGTAAAGCTTTCTTAACAAACATTCTTTCAATTTTTTCTCTAAATGTAGGGTTTTGAATACTATCTAATTCTTCTATCATTTTCCTATCAGCAACATGACGAGATTTTAGGTCATGATTTCGATAAGCTAAATCATGCCTGTAAGCTGCGGCATCTACTCTATTTATTGGTTCTTCACCTGGTTTCGGATTATTATTCTCATCTAGTCTTATATCTAATCGAGTTCCTGGACCGGTATATGAATGACCAGGAAGATGTTTTTCTTTCGAATATTTACTCCAAATAAATCCAGGAAAGTTTTCTAATGTTTTTTGTATATCACCACCGAAGTGGTATGGAACTTTGTTCTTGTCACCTCCAATATGCTGACAATTTGAGTTTTCATTTTTGTTTAATAGATAATTCAATAAATCTAAATTAGAAATTTTTAATTTAATTAAATTTTCGGAATTTGTAGAATTCATTTTAAAAGATAAAAAAAAATTAAAAGATAAAAAAAATTTAAAAGATAAAATAAATGTTGTACCTAATGGAAGTTTGTTCAGAGGCTTTAGCCGATCGGACCAAAGGTCCTGAGGCTTTAGCCGATAGAACTTTGTTAAGAGGATTTCGCCGATCGGACCAAAGGTCCTGAGGTTATTACCGAATCATACTAGGACTTAGATATATTCCAGAACCATCTTTAGTTTCTTTAATTTCAATTAAATCATCAACATTGTGGAGAATATTTTTAAGAACTCGTTTTCCTTCATCAACTAATTTTAATTTACTAATAAAATTATCTACTATTCCTTCACCCCTAGCAACTTTCTCTAACTCTCTGTTATGACGTTTTTGTTCTTCTAATGCTGCCTTCTCTGATTTATTTTTATTTACTGCTTGAACAATACCAGCTGTCCCGCCTGCAACACTTCCTGCAGCTGCTATGCCACCTATTATTAGTGGAATTAATGGGAGAATCCCGCCATTCTTTTCTTCTTGTAATTGAATATTCTCTATCATTGGTTTACTTATGTAATACTTTTTTTTGTTAATCGTAATAGTTTTAGGGGTATTTTTGTCAACAATATTACGTAATTTTAATTCAACAGTTTTATTATTAATATTACTTTTCGCTTGCGACATTTTTAATAAAAAAATTTTAAGTTATCAAAAATTTAAATCTATTCTAGTTATGAAAAAATTTCAAGTTACCAAAAAATTTTAATCTATTCTAGTTATTAAAAAATTTCAAGTTACTAAAAAATTTTAAGTTACCAAAAAATTTTAATCTATTCTAGTTATGAAAAATTTTAAGTTAAGAATTTTTAATCTATTCTAGTTATGAAAAAATTTTAATTAACTTATCAGAGCGAAGCTCCTCTGGCTTTAGCCTATCCTTACCATCTTTCCATTAAGAATTTCAATAGAATATTTTACATCTTCTAGCAATAAACCATAAGCCATCAATGAAGTTGTGGAATCTTTCTTTTCAATATTAATTGTTACATCACAACCATTTTTAATAATATCTTCAGATTGTGCACTTAAATCGAAACAGAAAATTGGATATAAATGTCTCCAATCTCCAGGAGTTAATTGTGGTTCAACTCCAAATTCTATACAAAGATTTCTATAAGAATCATATCCTTCCATAAATTGATTATTGGTATCATCGAATCTTAATGGATCAATTGGATATCGAGTTTGATTTAATGAAACTTGTAAACTTCGAATTGTATTAATATGAAAAATATTATTGTTCTTATCAAAACTTGGAGAATTATTTCTTTGAAATGTTAGTAATAAATATCTTGGAGTATTCGCAGTTCTAGTAAAATGCAGTTAAATCTTTGTTCGGAAAAAGTTACTGAACTAGCAGTACGCTTTAGAAAATTTACTGGAATTGGTTTGTTAGTATTTAATCTTTTTGCAATAGCTGTTTCAACCTCTAAACTAGGAGTAATATGCCTAATCCACCATTCAAGTCTATCAATTTTTAAATATGCTTTTTTTCCAGTCTTACCAAAAAAGATTAATTCATTATTTGCTGTACGATGAATTATTAATTTAAATTTTAATTGATATGATATTTTATCATAATCTAAATATCCGAATAATGGAGACAATGACCAATTTACAGTCTGTTTACTTTTCTTGTTAAATTCACGTCTTTCTTTATATACATAATTATTTGTTTTATTTAAATGTTTTGCAATATTTTCTACATCTTTCGCAATTCCTGCGGCATCTGTTCCAGCGTGAGTTAAATCATCAACAATTATACCATCATTAGTATCAGGAAACCAACCTTCGATTTCATACTTTTTATTATTTTCACCAATTGTTACAAATCTAAGCATTGTATCAATTACACCTGGAGAATCACTTATTGTTTCTATATTTTGAGTTGCAACATCTAAACGCATTTGTGTAAATAATCTTGGAAAGAAATTATTCTCTAGTGCAATATTATCGGTTTCTGGTAATGGTGTTGTAAAATTGGCATCACTATACAAAGAATATTCACAATGTAAAAACGAATCAGGTAAATATAAATAGCTCTGCTGATTATCAACTTCAAAAATTAAATCTCCTCCAGTATTTACTCTACTGGAAGATCCGGGATTCATAGCAATTCTTATATAGTCATTCTTTTTTTGATTATAACTGACGAACGGAGGATCGTCTAATCTAAATTTATTTTCGATAAGCGAAGACATTTTTATAAAAAATAATTTGACTTTTTGTTCTTCTCACAGATAGAAAAAAATTTTACTAAAAAAATTACTAAAAAATTTTACTAAAAAAAATTTTACTAAAAAATTTTACTAAAAAAATTTTACTAAAAAAAATTTTACTAAAATATAATTTTTAGAATTTTGCTAGACCAGCTCCGCTACAGCTTTGCTGGTTAGACCGAAGGTTGCTGCTCACGCCATTACCTCTTATTTCTTCAATTGTTTTTTCATTATTTTTATTTTCATTATGTTTACTATTAGACGGAGCTCCGCTCCTCAAGGTTTCACCCTCCACAGCTATGTTAGCAATTTTGTTTTTTGTTTCCTCTGAAAGTTTTTTTAAATTTTTTAGTTCTTCAGAATCATTCCTAAGTTTACGAATAGCTTCTAGTTGTTTTAATTCGTTTTGTGATTTAACAGCATTTGATATTGCACTAGCTGTACTACCTATAGCAGCTGCTCCTTTTGCAGCAGATGTAATCAAATCTTTATTATTTTTAATTAAGTTAACGATACTCCCAATACCAGAAAAGATGCCATCCCCTTCTTTTTGGACGGCACCTGCGGTGCCTAGGAACTTTTGTGTTCCGACAGTTTCTACACTATCATAATGGTACACAGGTTTCTGAGATGGTTCATGAGCAATTTTATTATTTGATGCAAAATGTTTAAGATTGTGTTTATAAATTATAGGCATTTTTTAGGATTAAATTTGACTTTTGGGAAAAAAATATTTACGTTAATATATTACGTTAATATTTACGCTAAGATTTACGTTTGTGAATGGACAACAACTTCGAGATAACTTTATTAATTGCCTGTTGCACTTTATCTATTGCGTCAAGCAGCGTGTGATGTACTTCAATTTCTTTTCTATTAACTTGCATTTTCTGCTGATTAATCTTCAACGCCGTTTTAAGAGCATTTAACTTAATTTTAAGAACATCTAATTGTCTTTTAACAGCATCTAACTGTTCTTTATTTTCTTTAGAGTTTTCGTGTAAATTTTTCTTTAATTCATTTTCTAAATTGATTTTAAGATTTTTCATTTTATCAACTTTTTGATTAAGTGAGTTTACTTCATTTATTATTCTATTCATCTTTTTCATTTGTTGAGTAATTTTAGAACTTAATTCATCAACACTTTTTGGAATGTAGTTTGTAACTGCTTTAAATTTTTTTTAATTCTTTCAGGAAGTTTTTCTATTTCATCTTCTAATTGTTCTTTTAACATTTTTATCTGATGTTTATTTTTAATGACTGCAGATTTTAACTTTATAGAAAGTAATATTAAAATTTTTGATTGTTCTGAAATCTTTTTAAAAAGTTTTGCTATATCTGCTTCTAGCTCTCTATCCTTTTTATCAAGTTTTAATAATTTTTCGTTTAATGATTTGTCATTAAGTTTTAGCAACTTTAATTCATTCATCAGTGGAACCAAAACATCGTTTATATATTTTTCTTTTAAGTCATTGATTTGTGTATCAACATATTGTTTATTTGTTAACTCTGTATTTTGTTGTGGAAGAATAGAAAGATGCAATGGACCAGATAAAACGTCTCCAGTTTTCATGATATAATTTTCTATCTCTATTTCTAAATCACGATTATTCGGGATATATGCACCTCCACCAACATTTGGTAACATCATTTTTTAACAATAAAAAAATAAAATTTTTTCTAATAAAAATAAAAAATAAAATTTTTTCTAATAAAAATAAAAAATAAAATTTTTTCTAATAAAAATAAAAAAATGGAAAATCCAAATTTAAAAAAATTATATTCGCCCGCATCATCCTGTTCTTCTTATTCGACGAGATCAACGGGATTTGAAAATAAATGTTTTGATAATAATGATAATAATACTATTACAAATCCATGTATAGATGTTAATATTTTATTTCAATTACAAGCCGAAATATTTAGAGAACAGACTAAAGGTTTACCTTCTATAGAAACTAATTATTGTTTATTTCCGGGGGATCCTTTTATTAAATTTATGGAGATTGTAAGTAAATATAATGATGTAGCTTATGTTGAATTAAATAAAGAAAATATGGTTATAATAGGTCATAATAATGTTTATGGATTTATTAGAGCAGTGTTACCAATTAGTAATACTGATTGGATAGAAACTAAAATTATTAATTATATCAATATTAAAGAATTAGTTAAAAAATTAAATCTTTTTCGAAAGAAAAAATTAGATTATTTGTTGACGATCAAAATCAATATAACATTCATATAGAGAGTAAAAAACATAATGAAGAATTATTATGTCAAGTTTATTATAGAGACACAATTTATAAACAAGAAACATTAGAAATGCCGCAAAGATATGATGATGATAGGTATATAGGATTATATTCAAACTTAAATATTAATTTTTTAAAATCTTACATAAATGGCTTAGCTCAACAAGAAAAAATTTATATGTGGTCAACACCTTATACTATAAACAATGACCATAATCATAATAAACGAACCGAAGGTTCTAGGGCTTTGCCCGATCATAACAATCCTCTGAATCATATTGAAGAATCTTATGATAATAATGATGATTCTGTAACATCTGAAAAAGGTGTAAATGGTAAAAAAGATTATAAAAATATTAGTAATTATAAAAATTTATCTAAATTTTATTTTCTTACAATTGAAAATAATAATGATGGCATAGTTGAAGATACTGTTAGACAACTATGTGTCGGGTCTACAAAATTTAAATTAGGATTTACATCTAATCAATTTAAAATTTTATCATCTTTAACAAAAACTAAAAGTGATTCAGATTATGGTGGTGTTATTAAATTTTCCAAAAGAGATCAAAGACCAATATTTTTCTCTATTAT
>CAJQUW010011410.1:0-24550 GCA_907163375.1 Prostheceraeus crozeri | reverse complement strand
CCCTAGATGCCGTTTTGTGGATAAAACTATGCATGATGCATGTATCATGGATACAATCCTATCAAGAAATTTCATTCCTTATTAAATAAAATGGTTATTTTGGTGTAGATTATAACTTATAGTAATAAATAGTTAGCATTGTAAAGGAGTGGGAAATTTATATAAAAATTACTCAGAATAGTAATTTGGAATTGTAACATGGTAAAAACATCGATGATCCATGTACGTGGATAAAATACATAATAAAAAAAAAGAGCGTTTCCTGTAGAGAAGAATTGTCCATTTGAGTTAGATACCGAACTTTACTAATAATTATTGATGCTGTAAGAAGTAACAAATGCATTTAAATTACTCAAAGAATCGCTATGGATAAAACATCGATGATCCATGGATATCGACATGTGAAATGAGTATAGGGGCCTATACGACATATGAAATAATGCATGTCTACGTATTATTTCGAGTGTTTTATATATGCCCTTTATATTTGAGTGAAATGGTGTGTATAATTAAGATATTCAGGTGACTTCATCGCTTCTCTCTTTCTCACTCACTCGTTCCTCTTTTCTTCCTCTTCTTTCCTTACTCATTTTTCATCATCTTTCTCATTCACTACATGTTACATTGTAGCTACAATGGCAACATACATCAGTCAATGCTGACGAACAGGTCAACAATATTAGGCCTACACATGACATATTTTTTCAATATTAAGCAATTATATCGGCACATCTATTTTTCTTCTTCAAATTGAAACATTTATTGAAGTTTTCTAAGTTCCACACCGTGCTCCATCAGCATAGTCGACATTGATCAGTTTGCTCGTGTGTTCGCTAAATTACTTAGCTAGTAATTTGCAAAACTTATGATATTAAATCAGCTGTAACCAAACTGAACCAAACAATTGCATAATTATTCTCGCTCAGTCTGCGTAATCGTATCTCGCTTCTATAACTTTCCGTCACTATATTAAGGAAATTCGCCACGCGCTACGCAGCATGAGGAAGTGTCGGATCACATTGTTGGTGCAGCCTGATCGTGGCCGCATTCGCGAGGCACATGAGCGGGTCGATAATATTCTCTCGCTGGGAACTGTTGATACTGTGACTCAGCGTCCCTGCTTAATAATTATTGTGACCGCCCATCACGTGGGACCACAGAATTAAAATATTTTGTTTAATATCTGCTTCGGTTCTGCCTAGAAGTGTGATTATTACGAAATGGACGGCACATTGAGGAGCCTATTAGGTGGCCAAAAAGGAATTCCTAATACCTTACAGAGATAGGAAAAAAGGTCGTGCGTCGCTTTGGCGGATTAATGTGAGTTCCGGCGAAGTGCTTCGATTGCCAAAATTTCCTTCAGATTCGAAGAATTCAGATCATTGCCCACAAGTTTTCTCCATAATGTTGACCCTTCCGATCATTATTAGAAAGAAAGTAGCAGGCGTACGAAAAATTAGTTCACTTGATGTTTTCTCAGCATCTACTCTCCTCGGCATTGCTCCACTGTATAGTGCATACATTGATACGCGAAGCCAGGCATCGATGTGTGTTTTGGTGTGTGCGAAGTGATATCACAGCACGCACGCATCTCTCACTGGCTCTGTTGTCCTTTTGCTGACAGCTTATTGTTTGCACATTTCCGATAGCAAGCGATACACGGAATTTTCCATTTCGAGAAGGAGCAAGTTGTCTAATTCTGTGCCATTTCGAATATAAGGTTACATATAACTCTTCCTTTCTAGGAAACCGAATGCGCGCGCAGATGAATCTAGTTCTGTGCGTGGGACAGAAAGCTGCGCCAAGTTGTGCGCTCTTCGTTCTCGATGAACCCGTGTTACTGCTTAATATTACAAAAGTCAGCGCATCAAGAGGATATTCTACTTACACACACTTTATTTATTCATCGTCTACGTTTTTTCATTATCTTACTTAGTTTTCATGCACAACATGGACGCACAATTCAAAAATGAACACTCGCATGTAGTCAGTGAGTTCTTCCACTCAATGAAGCCATCAAGTTCCTTTGATTTGTGCATCAGAATTAAAAATTCATCACTTGGATCAAAACCGCAGAAAAAGGGTAAGCTTTCTAATGTTTCCAAATTTATTTTGTCAACTTTACAGCATTTAACTGCAAGTCTAGGTACATGTATTTGGAAATCCCAGAAAACAAAATCAAAGGAAAGATTTGGTCATATGATACAATCGATTAAAAATCAAAAGTTGGTTTATTGACCATGAACACGTAGAGACATTTCTATGACTGTGCTGCATATCTCTGCTATTAATTTTGCAAATTCTAGAAAGCTACTAGCGTCATACTTAATTTAATTTACTGGCAACAACAAAATATCTCAATTCCTCTTGGTTTCCTCTTAGCAGCACTCATTTTGGGAGTTAGTTCTTTATTTATACATAAATTGTCATAGCTATCAAGAACTCCTAAAATGTGCTGCTAAGAGGAATTCTTAGCCATATTGAATTCAAAGTGAATAAGTCTTTGGGGCATGTGACATCATTTGTGTGATGGAAAAAACCCAAGACTTATTCACTTTCAATTCAACATGAGAATGATGCATGCATATCTGGAGGTTTTTACGACGACGTTTCTCGTTGAAAAATCGATCAAAAGTTGATTGTGTCGTGAAAAGAATCATAATCAAATGGGAATATGTTGTGTTGAAACGGTTAAATACACTGCTTTTAAATTCGTAATTTCTGATTGCTTTGAAAATAGCACAAAAATCTGGGCATGTTGAGACAAAATAGTTGCATGCTAGAAACTATGAGCATAAAAGAACTTAATTAACGCATTAAAACCATTTCAATTTAGCACTTCAATAGTAGGCTATACTTGTGCTATAGCATCAATATTTGGATGACAAATAATTGAAAAAAATTTGAAACAATTGAACATGGTATAAGGCATAAAAAATCTATTCCAGGACTACAAAAAGTTTAGATGGAGAATATTTTTATCAATGCGGACAAACTATTGAGCTATTCGATATCTGCTTAAGTTATACAATTTAATCTTGTTTCCTGAAAAATGGATCAATCAAGGAAGCTTGTTTAAATAGGTCACTATTTCCATTTCATAAATATTGAAGAGAAAACCAGTAGCTAACGCCCATGATATTCAATTAATTTTTTCAGAATTGCTACATTTTAGAAAATGATATAAATTAGATATTTCGAGTCGTTTAAGAAAAATGATCAAGCACACAAAAGGCATGCTACATACACGACGGACTGCACACTGTAAATAAAGATCAGTTATGCGTTGCAGTCCAACAATAGGTTTAGTTTTGCAAAATCAATTATTTTTCATGCCTTACGATTAATATAAAACAATCAAAGTGCAAACTCATTGCCACTCTTTTATATCAATTTGTGTTTATTATTACAATTTATGCATCGCACTTTTCATATCATCCGTAGGCCTAGTTATTATGGTCACATGTTAGTTGTAGGCCCGCATGTCATCATGAATACCTGAAGAGATGCTGTCATATAAACGGTAGACAAGATGACATTATGTGTGTGTTTGCAGATTGTGATTTTAACAAAATGAAATTACATGTACGGTGTTATAGAAAATATTATAGAAAATTAAAGCATTCCTGACTATCTTCATTTCACGAACGATTGACAGGCGGTCGGCAATAGGCTATACTCCGTTTTTATTTGCAGATTGCATTTTTCTAAAAACATTTACCGGTACTTGAATATCAAAATAAAAGAATTCATATATTGTTAATGATCACAATTCAACCACTCCTGAATATCTTCATTTGCTATCAAAATTCCTAAGAATAATATCGCTTGCCACATTGTCAGAGATGAATATAATGAGTCAAAAGCAGTTTTCTTAACGTCTTTACTACAACACCTAAAATTACTATAAATGATTTCTCTTCTAAACTTTGAGTAGGCCTACCCATAGAATGTTAATTAAGATTAGTTAAGTATGATAATTCTTCTAGCTGCTCTGCACATCAGCACAAAATTTGTCTTCTCACCCTTTTTACAGGTGCTTATTGCTGAGGCTGCGCAAAACTCGTCGTATCTGTGCATCAATGACTCAATACCTAGACCTACGCTCGGCTGTTTTTTTTCGTCTTGTCTTGTGATATTAACCCCGAAATACTGGAATTATTATTTACCCATAAATCTCTTCATATATTCGCAACGTCCCACCGATCATCAGATTCGGACAAACGTCTTGTGGTCCAACTGAAGATGTTTTTTCAGTGACCTCGTATTATCGCTTCAAACTTCATAGTACTAGTGATTGTTTCTCCGTTGACTGTAAATTTTTCGTGACATCACCTCTATTCTTAAAAATGTGATGATGACGTCGCGACGGTGTTTCAGATGACACCCAGTTAAATACGCATTCGGACTGTGGGCATGTTTTCTGGTTGGAAGGATTTTCAAATGAAGGATGATTCAAATCCGGAAAGAGAAATATTTTTTATGTTGATAACAGTGATTTTCATCAAAATTATTTGTATCTGATCGTTCGATGTGTGCTATTATATGAACGTCATCCTATACGGTGGCAAAACTTTGTGCATTTTCTAAATACGTATGAAAAATTGTATTTTTGAAGGATATCCATTCCTTCTGCTGTTTACTTGGGAGAGCAGGGCTCAGTTTTTGTAATCTCTATGAATGCTATCGTACAAAGGATAATTTTAGCAAGAATAACTATTTTACCAAATGTAGGTTCTAACAAATATTTTCTTACACGATTACTATTGTGCGGAAAATCAATCATGCTTGAAATTTGAATTAAGAACAAAAGAATACACTTCAATCTACAGCGTTATATTCCGTATAGCTCAAAGGGAAGAAGCGTACCGTGCCATAACCTATTTGTTTTAATCAGAAGAAAACTCCATAAGCTGAATGAGTGATCAATCGTTTCTTGTTATAATTTCAAATATCTTTCAACTAAATTTCTCAATAAATTGTCATGTTACCCTTCCAGTCGACAATGCTGCATCAAGAAAATATATAAAGAATTTTTCAGAGTAACATCTTCCGAATAATCGCTTGCACTGCCATTTTAATCGTTTTAAAACATTTCTAGAAAATACACATCTCTGACAGCTTTTAGAATTAATATTTGTTATTCGATCAGAGCCTTTTTTGAAAAATACCTTATTTTACTAATTACAAATCACATGTAAAAGCTCATCTTTCTAATTTTTTATTCCATAAATTCATTAGAAATGTTTTTTGAATCGGAGATTGAAAACTGTGTTAGAGACTGATTCATTTGTGTTTCATTAATTCACGTTATGCATGAATTTTCCTTGTGTCTTCAATACATTGCTATAAACATGATGTCGATTTTATACACGGTTATTTAATTTGCATTTGAATGCCTCTGGGACATGTGCAATTTTATATCGAAGATAATGTATGGCCTTGCACCACATCTATGGAGTGAACTGGAATTTGCCAGGATGTAATGAATGTATTTTCAAGTTGTAAAGTGTGCATGTTCGTAAATTTTACAATGTTGTATTCATTCAACATGTAGACTTTATCACTCCACGAAAAAATGTGCTATGAACCTACAATACAGATTGTACAATGATACTAGCATCCCTGGTTAATTTCATCTATTCGATGGTAAAAATTATAGATGTCACATGAGTTAATCATTGATATTTCATTGACAAAACATGCATGTCTCATAGATATAACCTGTATGTCTCATGCATATAACATGGATGTCTCATGGATAAAACATGCATGAAAATCATGCATGGCCATGTATGATGCATGCATGATCATGCATGAATCATACATGATCATGCATGAAACATGCATGGTCATGCATGAATCATGTATGATCATGCATGGGAATCATGCATGTTTTATCCAAAAACGGGCATCTAGGGTAAAGAAGACTGATTTTTAGTTGCAATATTGAACCTACAGTAAAAATGAGTAATCCGTTTTAGATAGAATGTATTTATAGGAATATATGCATGTATCAGTCACTACCGGTACGCATAACGCATTTCCATCATCAGAATCCATACAGAGTACGCTGTCAAAGTCAAAATGTTAGTGAACTTGTTAGAAATAGGGTTAAACTTTTAATTAAAAATGAATGCTTCATTTAAAGTGAATATTTGAAAGTTTTTGTAGCTTTGTGTGTGGGCTTAGGTTCAAAATGAATTCACATACTAAGCCTACATTCAATTTAAGACGTCAAAAACGCAGCAAACGGGTGAAAACCGTTTTAAATTCTTTTATTTTATCCCACATTCTCTTTGACGACCGAAGGTTTCTGAGAAATATACACAATTAAGTAATTTAGCCAACATGCGCAGGAGGCCTTATTAGTGTCCCCTGTCTAAAGAAATGTTCTAGTTCTTTAGTAAGTACGATTTCAGATACAGTACAGAATCTGATAGTGTATGGTAATTCGTTCGCCTGACCTACTATTATGGCAGATCTGACGTTCTGAATGATACAGTGATAAGTCCTTCTCCCTCTAGTTGTCCATGGTTTAGTGAACAACAGTCATCGAAAGTGTATCCCTCAAACAATAATCAACTATGAACTTGCACTGCTCTCATTAATCACACGAACATATAATACATCACATAAAAACAGAAGTCGAAACAAAAAATTAAGAAACAATCAGCTGTATGTAAGGTATTCATAGAAGAGACATATATCTTAACTTAGAAATAACACTTGGATCCATTTGACTCCATATTCTAGCCCCAAACATTAAACTGATCACAGATTACTGGTTCACGAAAGGAAAATTTTCTTTAAAGTTATCGGATCATTTACTGGCTCATGGGGCATGGGAGTAGTATAGGGTATGACATCCGGTGCGGAGCGAAGCGGAGCTGACCTCCCGAATTTTCTGAATATTTTCCAATGTTTTACAAATTTTACACACTTGTGATTTTTTGAAAATTTACAAAAACAAAATTTACGTAGTCTAAAAATTTACAACATTTATGTAGACTTTTCACACAGTCTAAAAATATCAAAACATTTATTAAAAAATGGAAGAAACCTCAGAAATGGAAAAACGACGAAAATGGAAGAAACTTCGAGAATATATCCTTCGTTATCACAATTAAAAACAAGTGAAATGGAAAAAGAAAAACACAAAGATAGAGTACGTTATATGAAAGATAAGGAAACACAATTATTATTAAGATTAGAGCATTATACAAAATCAAGAAAAAGATGGACTGAAGTTAAGAATGTAACACAAGGAATTGGCATATTCTTAACAATAAGTTTAGGTGCTTTAACAATTGTTATTTCTTCTGGTGTTTAATTAATTCCAGTAGTTGCTACAGCTTTAAGAGGTACTGGTGTTTTTGCAACTTCACTTGTTACAATGTTAGATAAATCTTTAATTATTAAGAAACGAAAATCATTAAAAAATAAACATTCTCACGTTAAACAAATTTATGATAAACTACATTATTACTTTCAAAGAGTATGTGATGATAATGTTATCACGTTATATGAGATTGAAAAATTTGATCAAATAGCTAATGAAGTAAATCAAATATCATTTCAATTACAGACACAAGTTAATGACAAGATTATACAGGCTGGTAAAATTTCTAGTGATGGTAAAATTTCTAATGAAGAAAATGATAAAATTTTTTAGAAGAACTAAAAACTTTATTAAACAAAACTTTAGACGAAAAAATTTTAGACCACAAAGCAATAAAAAAATAATTTGTCCAGTAAAATGTTTTTGTTGTATTCCAATGTTGCCACAAAATTCAAATATTATATTTTAAAAATGGATAAAATTAAAGCTGATAATCAAAAAAGAATTCAACAGATGAGTTAATAAAACAAAAAAATATTATGAAAGAAAATCATACTCAGCATAGAATGATAAAAGCTGGTATTCAATCTGATATGTTTGAAAAAATGCAGCAAACCGAGCAAGTAAAAGCTGATTTTGAGAAAACTATGAAACCATTTAAAACTCTTGAAAAAGAACTTGCTAATCAGAATAACCGAGTAAATATAACAGATCCAGTACTTAGAACATTATTAGATGATTATGGATTGTTAGAAGCAAATATAGAAAAAAATTACCAAAATTTTTTTATTTGAACATTCTACTTTCTTTTTAGATAAAAAATTATTTGCGAGATTTTATCTTGGCGGAAAAGAAATATTTCCGCAACCTTTTCGGGGTTTAATTTATTCACCAGATAAATCACCTATTAGTTTAGATAGAAATTTTGTTGATCTTTTAAGAGGAGCAGATTTAAATAATTATGCTGTAGAAGATCTCATAAAATATAAAGCTATGTTAGATAGAGTTGGTGCAGTAAAATCTCTTAGACGTTATAAACAATTAGAAAATTTATTACCAACGGCACCTAAAGTAGGAAAGGTTTTAAAACAGAAACAACTATATTTTTACCAGATGATCCACAAGAATTACTAAATAGATTAAGTATTTTAATATATGCAATAAAAGAAGGACATAATTCTAGTTTCAATGAAATTCATGGTATATTGAAAAGACTGTTAGAAAAGAAGATTCTAAATGAAGAGTATTACAAAAGTATAGCTGAAATATGCTGTTTTTAATTTTTATAAAAAAGTATTTAATAAAAAATATTTATTTAAAATTTTTGTTTATAGAATGTGTTCAACAGATTTAGAAAAAATTAATAATCATTTAGAAAATCTAACAGATTTTGGGTTCATCAAAATTTAGTACGACGTTAAAAATTATAACAACTACTTCATCACACACTTGTAATTTAGAACCCATTCTACATTTGCAACAAAATAAAAATTATCAAATTGCATTGACTAGTTTCTCCACATTTAACACTATTCAAAACGTTATCAAAGATGTGAATGACCAATTTAGATATTCTACTGATAAAGGAAAAACGTGGAAAATACTAACTTTTCTTCCTGGTTCTTACGAAGTTGAATCAATTTCAAATGAAATTAAGAGACATTTAGGTATACCATTTAAAGATAAGAAACAATTACATTTTGCAGTTGAACCAGCAGTTAATAAATTTTCTCTTACTTTAGACAAAAATCATCAAGTTGATTTTAATCATGATAGATCATTATCAAAACTATTAGGATTTAATAAACAAACATATAGTCAAGGTTATCATTTAGGTGAGAAGATTCCAAAAATAACTGAAATAATTCAATTGTTGTACATTGTGACATTATTGAAGGAGGATATATAAATGGTAAATTGTCAAATTTAATATTCAGTTTTCCAGCTTTTACTGTACCCATTGGTTATAGATTAAATGTAATTCCACAAACATTGATGTATTTCCCTATTACAAGAAAAAGTATTGACAGCATTAACATTAGAACCACAGATGAGAAAGGAAAGGAAATAAATTTTGGAGGTGAAGAGATTATGATAGATCTTTTGGTTAGAGAAGTTAAATTTTCTTAAAAAAAATTTATTAAAAATTAGTGAAGAAATTTCTACAAACCTAGCATTAAATAAAAAAGTGAACTTCAATCATCATCGAAATCTATCCAATAAAGTTTTATCAGTTGTTTGCGGAAGATTAGGATGTGGAAAAACATATCTATTATTTAAAATTCTAACTACCCCAAACTTTTTTATTATAATAATCTTATAATTTATACAACAACAGCAGAGCAACCTGCTTATCAATTTTTAAAATATGGATTTGAAAATAATCTTAAAAAAACAGCAATTGCTTCCTTATTCGAAGAATATGAAAAATCTGAAGATGAAGAGGAAATAAGTTCGTGGTGTGAAGAAGCAGCGAAAAATAAACATTTAGTAGAATCTAATATAAATAAACATATAACGATACAATTAATAGATGATAGTGGTAATATGCAAGATCCTAGTAAACTAGATAAAACAATGAAACATTGTGCAATTTTTGATGATTGTGCTAATGATAGAAATCAGTCAATTCAGAGAAATTATTTCACAAGAGGTAGACATAATAACTGTAGTGTTTTTTATTTAACACAAAGTATGTATTCATTAGACGGAAGTGTTATTAGAAAGAATGCGAATATATTTATGCTATTTGAAATTAATTCAAGAAACTTAAGTGATTTGTTAAGAGATGCATGTATAAGAGATAAAGATGAATTTAAACATTCGTGTAATAATTGTTGGACAAAAGATTATGGATTTATTACAATTAATATCGATCAAAAAATACATGATGGAGTTATCGAAAATAATTTTGAATATTTTTTCTGAAGTGAACGAATAGTTTTCTGTATTGAAATTTTTTACTAAAAAAATACAAAATGTGGAATGAGTACAAGATAGAACATGTACCAGTTTTAAAAGATTATAGGCATCCTACAAATCCTCTAAATTCGAAGAAAGAAGTTAAATTTTATTACCATCGCAGATATATGCAATTCGTTAAAGATTATAAAATAAAAAATGGTATAAAAAGTTATGTAAGAACAAATGACTTTCCACTTTGTTTAAGAAGTTTTAGAGTATTTTTAGCTTTTAATAATTTATGGTGGTTAATTCAAAAAGAACATTTCACAGTTTATGACGCAAAAACATTATGACAATTGAATATACCGCTATTTATTTCAGACTTTAAAATAAAATTATAATTTTCTTTTTAGTAAAAAAATCATAATTTTCTTTAAAAAATATGAATTGTAAAATGAATGAAGGTTCGAAACCTATTATTGATGAATTAAGAAAAAAACAAATGACTGAATTTGATGAAGAAATTACTTCATTAAGGAAACAGAAATGGATTAAAAACAGAAACGTACACAAAAACAAAAACGTAGTATTAAACGTAGTGTTAAAAAACAGAAACGTGGAACAAAAGAAATATTAGAAACTCCTTTTACTGATATTTTTTAGATGAGAGAATTAAGGATGAAGTGGGAGAGGATTTAGTAAATCTTTTTAATCCGAATGAAATTAAATATGAAAATGTATCTTTTATTAATGAGTAAATGATATACGTAAACTTTTAGCAAATGGTAAAATGATCAATTTACTTGGAAAAGTTATTAAAGATAGTGAAAATATAATTCAAAACTTCACGTTACCTTCTATAATCAAAAATCATTTGAAACATGGTTTTCCAATCTGGATGAGAAATCAGATAGTGGTGAATGGATTTTTACAAGTAATATCAAATATGAAGATTTTGGAATGAAGTTAGTTCAAAGATCACATACAGGTGCTGGCATTAATATGAAATATAGAATCAAAGAATTTATCGGACAATATTGTTATATTCCTTCTGAAGATTTCTGCTTTATAAAATGTTATAATTTTTTACGTGGTTCCAGTAGAGAACAGTAATGGACAAAAGACCGTTCCAGGACACCATAAAATTCAAAAAAATAGTATCTTTAAAAACGACATAAATTCATGAATTTTGACCCTTTTTCAGGTTTTTAAGACCTAAATTCATGAATTTAGTCGTTTTTAAAGATACCGATTTTGCAAAAAAAGGTACTTTTTAAATGGTCTAAATTCATGAATTTTGGTCATTTTTCAGGTTCTGAAGACAAAAAACCGGTTTTAAAAATATCCAATTTTTCAAATTTTTCAAAATCTCAAATTTGAGAATTACAATTTTCACCCCCAAAATCATGACCGTTCCAGGACACCGAAAATCAGAAAAGTTAAGAATCTCAAAATTTGAGAATTACAATTTTTACCTTGAAAATCATGACCGTTCCAGGACACAGAAAATCATAAAAGTTGAGAATTTCAAATTCATGAATTTTATCCATCTTTCAGGTTTTTAAAATATATCATGTGACTAAAAATATTTCTTTCAAAATGAAAGAAACAAAAGTGGAAGAAACCGCAAGAATATATCCTTCGTTATCTCAGTTAAAAATAAGTGAATTGAATAAAGAAAAACACAAAGATAGAGTACGTTATATGAAAGTTAAGGAATCTCAATTATTATTAAGATTAGAGCATTATAAAAATTAAGAAAGAGATGGACTAAAGTTAAGAATGTAACACAAGGAATTGGCATATTCTTAACAATAAGTTTAGGTGCTTTAACAATTGTTATATCTTCAGGTGTTTTAGTAATTCCAGCAGTTGCTACAGCTTTAACAGGTACGGGTGTTTTTGCAACTTCACTTGTTACAATGTTAGATAAATCTTTAATAACTAAGAAACGAAAATCATTAAAAACTAAGCATTTACATATTAAAGAAGTCTATGATAAACTACATTACTACTTTCAAAGAGTATGTGATGATAATGTTATTACGTTAGATGAGATTGAAAAATTTGATCAAATAGCAAATGAAGTAAATCAAATATCATTTCAATTACAGTCAGAAAAAGTTGATGATAAGAATAAACAGGATGGCAAAATTTCTATTGATGGCAAAATTTCTAGTGATGGTAAAATTTCTAATGAAGAAAATGACAAAATTTTTTAGAAGAGCTAAAAACTTTAAGCGAAAATTTAAGCAAAACTTTATTAAACAAAACTTAAAGCGAAAAGATGACAGACAACAAAGAAATAAAAAAATAATTTGTTCAGTAAAATGTTTTTGCTGTATTCCAATGTTACCACAAGATTCAAATATTATATTTTAAAAATGGATAAAATTAAAGCTGATAATTTTAAAAGAATAAAACAATTAGAAGAGTTAATAAAACAAAGAAATATTATGAAAGAAAATCATCTTCAACATAGAATGATAAAAGCTGGTATTCAATCTGATATGTTTGAAAAAATGCAGCAAACCGAGCAAGTAAAAACTGATTTTGAGAAAACTATGAAACCATTTAAAACTCTTGAAAAAGAAAGTAAAAATAATGATAAACAAATTGATATAACAGATCCAGAGCACAAAACTATATTAGATGACTATGGATTACTAGAATCAAACATTAATAAGAAATTACCAAAATCTATGCAATTTGAACATTCTACTTTCTTTTTAGATAAAAAATTATTTGCGAGATTTTATCTTGGCGGAAAAGAAATATTTCCGCAACCTTTTCGGGGTTTAATTTATTCACCAGATAAATCACCTATTAGTTTAGATAGAAATTTTGTTGATCTTTTAAGAGAAACAGATTTAAATAATTATGCTGTAGAAGATCTCATAAAATATAAAGCTATGTTAGATAGAGTTGGTGCAGTAAAATCTCTTAGACGTTATAAACAATTAGAAAATTTATTATCAACGGGAGTTAAAGTAGGAAAAGGTTTTAAAACAGAAACAACTGTATTTTTACCATATGATCCACAAGAATTACTAAATAGATTATATATTTTAATATCTGAAATAAAAGAAGGACATAATTCTAGTTTCAATGAAATTCATGCTATATTGAAAAGACTGTTAGAAAAGAAGATACCAAATGAAGAGGATTATAAAAGTATAACGAACCGAATGTTTTTAAAGATACCGATTTTGCAAAAAAGGTACTTTTTAAATGGTCTAAATTCATGAATTTTGGTCATTTTTCAGGTTCTGAAGACAAAAATCCGTTTTTAAAAATACCCAATTTTTCAAATTTTTCAAAATCTCTTTAATCTTTAAAAATGGATAAAATTAAAGCTGATAATTTTAAAAGAATAAAACAATTAGAAGAGTTAATAAAACAAAGAAATATTATGAAAGAAAATCATCTTCAACATAGAATGATAAAAGCTGGTATTCAATCTGATATGTTTGAAAAAATGCAGCAAACCGAGCAAGTAAAAACTGATTTTGAGAAAACTATGAAACCATTTAAAACTCTTGAAAAAGAAAGTACAAATAATGATAAACAAATTGATATAACAGATCCAGAGCACAAAACTATATTAGATGACTATGGATTACTAGAATCAAACATTAATAAGAAATTACCAAAATCTATGCAATTTGAACATTCTATTTCATTTATAGATGGAAAAACAATACCTAGATTTTATCTCGGACAAAAAGAAATATTTCCACAACCTTTTCGAGGTTTAATTTTTTCACCAGATAAATCTCCTTTTAATTTAGATAGAAATTTTGTTGATCTTTTAAGAGGAGCAGATTTAAATAATTATGCTGTAGAAGATCTCATAAAATATAAAGCTATGTTAGATAGAGTTGGTGCAATAAAATCTCTTAGACGTTATAAACAATTAGAAAATTTATTATCAACGGGAGTTAAAGTAGGAAAAGGTTTTAAAACAGAAACAACTGTATTTTTACCAGATGATCCACAAGAATTACTAAATAGATTAGATATTTTAATATCTGAAATAAAAGAAGGACATAATTCTAGTTTCAATGAAATTCATGCTATATTGAAAAGACTGTTAGAAAAGAAGATACTAAATGAAGAGGATTATAAAAGTATAACGAACCGAATGTTCTAGGGCTTCGCCCGTAGCTGAAATATGTTGTTGTTTTTAATTTTTTTTATAAAAAAAGACATTTATTCAAAATTTTTGTTTATAGAATGTGTTCAACAGATTTAGAAAAAATTAATAATCATTTAGAAAATCTAACAGATTTTGGGTTCATCAAAATTTAGTACGACGTTAAAAATTATAACAACTACTTCATCACACACTTGTAATTTAGAACCCATTCTACATTTGCAACAAAATAAAAATTATCAAATTGCATTGACTAGTTTCTCCACATTTAACACTATTCAAAACGTTATCAAAGATGTGAATGACCAATTTAGATATTCTACTGATAAAGGAAAAACGTGGAAAATACTAACTTTTCTTCCTGGTTCTTACGAAGTTGAATCAATTTCAAATGAAATTAAGAGACTTTTAGGTATACCATTTAAAGATAAGAAACAATTACATTTCGCAGTTGAACCGGCAGTTAATAAATTTTCTCTTACTTTAGACGAAAATCATCAAGTTGATTTTAATCATGATAGATCATTATCAAAACTATTAGGATTTAATAAACAAACATATAGTCAAGGTTATCATTTAGGTGAGAAGATTCCAAAAATAACTGAAATAAATTCAATTGTTGTACATTGTGACATTATTGAAGGAGGATATATAAATGGTAAATTGTCAAATTTAATATTCAGTTTTCCAGCTTTTACTGTACCCATTGGTTATAGATTAAATGTAATTCCACAAACATTAATATATTTCCCTATTACAAGAAAAACTATTAACAACATTAACATGAGAATCACTGATGAGAAAGGACAAGAAAAAAATTTTGGAGGTGAAGAGATTATGATAGATCTTTTGGTTCGGGAGGTATAAACTCCCGTTCGGGAGGTATAAACTCCCGTTCGAGAGGTATGAACTCCCACGCGAAGCTAGAGAAGTTTAATTTTCTTCTTCTTATTATTCTTCTTATTCTTCTTCTTTAGATACAAAAAATTAAAAAATTAAAAATAAAATTTTTTATTAAAAAATGAGTGAAGTACTACCATTAAATAAAAAAAAACTTAAATTTAATCATCATTCAAATTTATCTAATAAAGTTTTGTCAGTTATTTGCGGAAGATCAGGTTGTGGTAAAACGTATCTATTGTTTAAAATTTTAACGACTCCAAATTTTTTGGATTATAGCAATCTTATAATTTATACAACAACAGCAGAACAACCCGTCTATCAATTTTTAAAATATGGATTTGAAAATAATCTTAAAAAAACAGCAATTGCTTCATTATTCAAAGAATATGAAAAATCTGAAGGTGAAGAGGAAATAAGTTCGTGGTGTGAAAAAGCAGCAAAATATAATCAGTTAGTTGAATCCAATAAAAAAGACCATATAAAGATGCCATTAATAGATGATAGTGGTAATATGCAAGATCCTAGTAAAATAGATAAAACAATGAAACATTGTGCAATTTTTGATGATTGTGTTAATGATAGAAATCAGTCAGTTCAGAGAAATTATTTCACAAGAGGTAGACATAATAACTGTAGTGTTTTTTATTTAACACAAAGTATGTATTCATTAGACGGAAGTGTTATTAGAAAGAATGCAAATATATTTTACTATTTGAAATAAATGCAAGAAACTTAAGTGATTTGTTAAGAGATTTATGTGTAAGAGATAAAGATGAATTTAAACATTCGTGTAATAATTGTTGGACAAAAGATTATGGATTTATCACAATTAATATTGATAAAAAAATTCATGATAGAGTTATAGAAGATTTGTTTACTGAGTAATAAAAAATTTTTATACTGAGTAATAAATAATAAAATTTTTTTCCAGACTGATTTAAATAATAAAAATTTTTTTCTAGACGGATTTAAATAATAATAAATAAACTTTAAAAAGGTGAAGTAGTTATTCCATCAGGTAAAATTTTTCTTTTATCATCAAATGGATCTAATGCTAATTTATGTTCTTCTTTTAAATACATTTTATGTTTCTTTGAATTAAGTCTATAATTACATGCTGTTTTTATTTCATTATTAAATAATGCATTTTTATAATCTTGAAATGTTATTTGATTAGCCACTGATGCCTTTGAAATTCCTTTTAATGTTTTATGTGTTTTAATATTATTAGTTGTATCATAACAGTAACATTTAGATTTTAAAAATATAGCTTCTGTTATGAAATCTTCATTTCCTAACTCATCTTTTACTTTACATAATTCTGAAGGATGAATAAAATCTTTTATTTTATCTATTTCTTCATCAAGTGAAGAATTATACGGTATTGTTAATTCTAAGAAAACAGAATCCGTATCTGTAAAGTGTAATTTATAGGTTTTGCCATAAGCAGGTGCTAAATAATCATATATAAATCTATACATAAATAGTTTGGCTAATTCTAATATAGTGAATCCAATAAAATTAAACTTATCATGTTTTACGCTGATTCGACGTAAATGTACAGCACATAGATTATCACTAAATCTAGTAGTTCATTTATATGTAGGTTTCCTTGTTAAATTTTGAAACCTATCTTTATCATAAACTATTTCAATATTTTGTCTATTACGCACATTTTCTAAAGTCTTACCATAAAATGCATTATTCATTAATTTGAAGAACACGTTTCCAAAATCATCTTTATTTCTTTTAGCTATTTTACGTTTTTCAATATTGAACTCTATATAATTTTTTAACCATTTAGATTTTTGATAAAATAGTTTTCGATGTATTTTGGTGAGAATCATTCCATGTTCTAAATACCAATCTAGCATTCTTCCTTCAACAACATACTTTCCTTTATTACTTTGTGTTAACATAAGTTTTTTTGTTGGTCTGTATTTCTTAGGAATTATAGATTTTTGATAATCTGAAAAATCTTCTATATTGGGAATTTTGTTTTCGGGACAGAAAGGAAAATAGTTTGTTTTATCTTTTATTTCATCAGGATATACTAAATCAACTTCATATATATAACCATGATTATAATTTCCATCATATGTTTTTTGATAATCAAGAATATTACACCATTCCATCTCACTTGTTGGTAATTCTTGTATCATGCAAGAAGAATATAAGCTATTAAAATCATAATATAACAAATAGTTTTCTCTCATGAATTCATCAATTGCATTTTCACGTTCTACTCCTTCTCGTTTCGTTCGAAAAATTTCTAATATTTTTTCTTTTTCTTCTGGAGATAAAGGTTTCATTATTCCATATTCTTGTGGATTTACTTTCTTATTATAACATTTAACATATCTATTACCTAAAACTGATGAAACTCCACCTCTAATTCCAGATTCAAAAAATAATAATTTATCATATGTATTCTCTTTATAATGTTTAAGTTTAATGGACTTTGTCCTAGAGCCATCGGCTTGAACACCAGTATGTTTTAATCCTGCTAACCATGTTAAACCTGGTGTAGAATAACAATAACATGGATCTATTCCGTAATATTCTAAACACATATCACGAAAGCTTTCGAAAAGATCAGCTAGTATTAATACATCTATCTGAAGATATTTCATTGTATAATCATACATTGTTCTACAATTTAACTCTCTCCAATTTTTTTCAGCTTCTGCATAATCTTCTTCAGATAATTGTGATTGTTTTAATGTTGATTTAAATTTATTTATTGGAGGAAGTTGTTTTTCTTCCATAATTTTATTCACAGAATTAAAATCTCCAGTTAAACCAGTCTTCGACTGTGAACCACAGGTTAAATATTTATACGGAAATATTCCTTTTAAAGGTTTTAAATTATATTTATTTAATATTTTACATTGTTCAGGTTTCAAAGTTTTTCCCATAACATCTAATGAATATATTTGTGGCAATAGGTTATTATGTTGTGTATCCCGAGTTAATAAATGAAGGTCGCATTAGCGCATTCTATCAGTCCACCAAATCTATCACCAATATGCATGATGAGGTCAACTAACATGAGGCAAACACAACTTGAAGGAAAGACAGAGTGTAAAAGCTGCAATCGACAAATTCACATTACCTCCACTGGAGCCCTAAGGCCACATGGTCCACGGACCCAGCGATGCCCAGGAAATGATTCAGTGCTCCCCAACGTTCATCAAAGCCAAGACCAATCACATAATGACATGCACGCAAGACAAAGACCTATCCAGAAACATGATTCAGCAACTTCAATTACCAGCAATCAACATGACACAGCCGAAGCTGGAGATGATAACAATCATGTGGTCGCAACTGATACAATGCCGGAAAACAACATTGTGCAGTTGAATGTCGTACATTCGGAAACAAATGCAAGAGAGAAATCTACACGTGCTACCAATTTTGTATGGGGTTCAATTGATGGCGAAAGGTTTACTGAATTAGTGGAAAGTGCATATGCTGAAGTGACAAAATGGCGACCCAGTCTGTTTCCTATTCCTCGCACCAATGCAGGCAAACAATTCATTTCATGCCTTAGGGAACTCTTCGCGGCATTTGCAGAACGGTCTGCGTTGGAACCCATTGCCTTTAAAGCTGCGACTATTCTCCCTCATCTCCTTCTCCAGTCAACATGTCGATCAGCGTCAACCGAGTCCTTGAGCACAACCTTGAAGAAACGGATAGATCAATGGAAAGCAGGAGAAATAGAAGAATTGTCAGCAGAATGCAGAACTCTACAAATTAGGAAATTCAGCGCGAAGAAACAACGATGCTTGACCAAAGAAGAATCATTGAGACGAGCATTTGTACATAAAATGTGTCAAGGACAAATAAGCTCTGCGGTGAGAATCCTTGGGGATCAGAATACAGGAAGAGTATTAGATATGAATGAAAAAATTGATGGAAAGTCAGTTGAAGAAATATTGAATGAAAAGCATCCGCATCCTGGACCGATAAACTCTGACCTGATTTGTGACAGCTGGCCCGGAGCACCAATGTTTCACCAAGTTATTTTCGATTCGATTGATTCAGAAAGCATCTTTTCAGCAGCAATGCACACAAAGGGTGCCAGTGGGCCCTCTGGACTAGACGCAGAAGAGTGGAGAAGAATATTAACCTCTTTCGGACGCCGTTCCTCAGACATGCGCAATGCTTTCGCTTCTGTTGCAAGACGTATTGCAAGCCAATGTGTAGATGCAGACACACTCACTGCTTACAATGCTTGTCGACTTGTTCCGCTGGACAAAGATCCAGGAGTGAGACCTATTGGAATAGGTGAAGTCCCCAGGAGAATAATTGGTCGCGCCATACTGGCATGTGTGAGATCTGACATTCTATCAGTGGCCGGAAATATGCAGCTATGCTGCGGTCAGATCGCCGGAATTGAACATGCTATCCATGTTCTCCGAGAGGAGTTTCAATCTGAAAATAGTGAGGCTATTCTATTGGTTGACGCCTCAAATGCATTTAATTCATTGAACCGACAGATAGCACTAAAAAATATCTCAACCATTTGTCCATCTCTCACTACTGCTTTGAAGAATTCTTATCAAGAGCCCTGTCAACTTTTCGCAGGCAACAGAACATTATGGTCACTTGAAGGAACAACGCAAGGAGATCCACTCGCAATGGCCATGTACGGAATAGGGGTGTTGCCATTGATAAAGAAGCTTCAAGAAATGAATAGTGGATTGCTTCAGAAGTGGTATGCAGATGATTTATCTGTAGTTGGGCGACTTTCGGAACTAAGAGCGTTTTGGAATCATCTGAATGAGTTGGGGCCTGGATATGGATATTTTCCAAATGCCAGCAAATGTCATCTCGTTGTCAAATATGATCATGTCACAGCAGCGCAGACTTTATTTCAAGACACAAATGTTCAAATTACAGATGGGCACACAATACTTGGATCCACAATTGGCTCAAAGACCTCATGTGATGATTTTCTCAGGCGAAAGATGCAGACATTTGACAAATTATTGACTAATCTCTCCAAATTTGCAGCATCTGCTCCTCACCCATCCTATAGCTGTCTGATTAGAGGCATATTGCCGAAATTGAACTACATCATGCGCACAACGCCCAACGCTTGGATACTCAGCCATTTGGAGGGCAAGATATCGAGCACATTGATTCCAGCAATAACAGGGAGACAAGCACCTGGAGATCTTGAGCGGGCTTTATTGAGCTTACCTGTAAGAGATGGTGGACTGGCGATCACTGATTTACGAAATTGCTCCGAACATTTCAATGAATCAATCAGATTGTGTGCGCCTCTCAGCCATGACAACCCAACTCAAGCATACGAAGAACAAATGCGAGTGAAAACACTAATACGAATCGAAAAAAGGAAAGGGGCAGTTATCCGAGCCAAAGAACTCCACTCCCAGTTGTCTGAGCATCAAAAATATCTAAGAGCTCTTGCCAGTGAAACCGGAGCGTCTTCTTGGTTGCTTTCTCTTCCGATCGAAAGGTATGGATTCTCCCTCGACAAAACTTCATTTCGGGATGCCTTATACCTACGATACGGATGGCAACCAATCCGACTCCCATCGAAGTGCGTGTGTGGATCAGGGTTCAACGTCGAACATGCACTGTCCTGCCATGTTGGAGGTTTCATTAACCTCAGGCACAATAGCCTTCGAGATCTTTTCGCTACCATACTTCGGGAAGTGACATATAACGTTGCGGTTGAGCCTGCCCTTGAACCACTCGACACCGAGCTCTTCGATTATAGAACAGCGATCACCGGCGATGAAGCCAGACTAGACATTTGCGCATCAGGCCTTTACGGGGATCGGTACCATCGAACATACCTAGATATTAGAGTGTTCTCCCCGTTCGGTCGCAGCAATAAAATGGAACCGAGGATTTTTTTGTTGATATTCTAAAGATAAAGATAAATAATCGGAGTCATAATCATAATTATAATTACGTCCTTTATAATTATTATGATTAATCATTTTTGGTGATAGTGTTTTAACAATCTCAAATTTTTCAGTACATATTATATTTCCTTGGTAAAAAATATTATGATGCATGTAATTTCCTCTATCATTATAAACTATTTCTGATTGACATAAATTTTTATTATTCAAATAAAATTTTTTTGTATCTGAGTAAAATGGAGTAATATTACCAATAGAAACATAATTCACATTTAATTCAAAAACATTTACTTCAATTAAATTTTTTTTCTTTTTATGAAACTTTATTAACCTATTATAATCATATGGAAATTCATCTAAGCCATCAGAGAGAACAAATTCATTTATGTATTCTTCTTTATTGTAATGACTTAGTCTTTTTTCATGATATTTTGCAGGATGTAAATGTGCTATAATACTCCACAGAAAACAATTATCATCTTCATTTTTTATGTTGATTATTTGTGGTGAACTGAAAGGTAAAGGAACATAACTACCACCAGTATTATTTTTATATTTATCAATTACTATTTTCTTAAATAGTATTTTAACAAATCTCCAACCAGATTCACGTAGCTGGGCTTCAATTATACAATTTTCTAATTTAAGTATCATTTGTTCAAATATGGGTTGTATATCATTTACATTATGAATTTCTTGTGAATTTGTAAAATGTCCTTGTATTATTTCTTCAGGAATTCCATCAGGTCCATTTTTTGTATAAAGTACTTCTACATTCATATAACATTTGAAAGATTTCTTAGATATATTATAAAAGTTGGATAGAATATCAGAAAAAATTTTATCGGTTTCATTATGTTCAACGGGCGAAGCCCTGGAAGACATCTTTGATGTCCCGTGTACCGATTCATTAAATAAATATTTTATATCTGTTAATGGCGAAGCCCTAGAACCTTCGGTTCGTTCGGCTTCATCAAATTCATCTATTTCGTTAAATTCATCAGTATCGCTAAATAAATATCTTCCATCTGGTACGGGCGAAGCCCTGGAAGACATCTCCGATGTCCCATGTACATGTTCATCTTCACTATTAAAGACTTTTTTATTCCGAATATGAATAATCATCAAACATTTTTTTAACTTTTATATCAGTAGGCAATGTTTTTATATAGTTTATATAATTATTTAATTTTAATATATTTCCTTCATCAACTCGTTCTTCATTTTGTAAATGCAATTTACTATTTAAATGAGATTGATAACTTCTTTTTGTTTGCAACTGTCTTTTACATAAGACACAATAAAACTTGGTATTTTCCATTTTTTTATTTTTTAAAGAAAAAATTTGTGTTTTAATTTTAGATATAAACATTCTAATATCAAGGTCTTGAGAGTTATCATATATTATTATACATTTCACGTTTTCAAGTTATTTTATTTTCTTTTTCATATTAAGTTTTATCATATTAAGTTTTATCATATAACGTTTTATCAAAAGATAATTTAAATTTATTTTCACTAACTATTGATTCTTCATCATCATCAATTGATTCTTCATCATCATCATAAATTGATTCTTCAACATCATAAATTACACTTTTTGGTATAGGATGCCATTGCCTGATAGGATACCATTCTCTTATTGGAATATCTAACTCTAAATTACATTTATTATTTGATAATAATATAATAGAGAAAAATATTGGTCTTTGATCTCTTTTGGAAAATTTAATAACACCACCATAATCTGAATCACTTTTAGTTTTTATTAAAGATGATAAAATTTTAAATTGATTAGATGTAAATCCTAATTTAAATTTTGTAGACCCGACACATAGTTGTCTAACAGTATCTTCAACTATACCATCATTATTATTTTCAGTTGTAAGAAAATGAAATTTAGATAAATTTTGATTATATGTAGTATTTATATCATGTACATCAGTATGAGACATAAATTTTTCTTCACTTAAATTTTTATAATTACTAATATTTTTATAATCTTTTTTACCATTTACACCTTTTTCAGATGTTTCAGAATCATCATCTATATCATCATCATCATTATTATTATAAGATTCTTCAAGATCGCGCAAAGCCCTAGAACCTTCGGTTCGTTTATGATTATGATTATGGTCATTGTTAATAGTATAAGGTGATGTCCACATATAAATTTTCTCTTGTTGAGCTAAACCATTTATATAAGATTTTAATAAATTAATATTTAAGTTTGAATATAATCCTATATAAGTATCATCATCATATCTTTGCGGCATTTCTAATGTTTCTTGTTTATTAATTGTATCTCTATAATATACTTGACATAATAATTCTTCGTTATGTTTTTTACTCTCGATATGAATATTATATTGGTTTTGTTCATCTACAAATAATCTTATTTTTTCTTTGGAAAAGGATTTTCATTTTTTAACTAATTCTCTAATATTGATATAATTAATAATTTTAGTTTCTATCCAATCAGTATTACTAATTGGTAATACTGCTCTAATAAAACCATAAACATTATTATGTCCTATTATAACCATATTTTCTTTATTCAATTCCACATAAGCCACATCATTATACTTACTTACAATCTCCATAAATTTTATAAATGGATCACCTGGAAAAATACAATAATTAGTTTCAATAGAAGGTAAACCTTTAGTCTGTTCTCTAAATATTTCGGCTTGTAATTCAAATAAAATATTAACATCTATACATGGATTATTATTATTATTATTATCAAAACATTTATTTTCAAATCCCGTTGATCTCGTCGAATAAGAAGAACAGGATGATGCGGGCGAATATAATTTTTTTAAACTTGCTTTTTCCATTTTTTTATTTTTATTAGAAAAAATTTTATTTTTTTATTTTTATTAGAAAAAAATTTATTTTTTATTTTTATCAGAAAAATTTTTATTTTTTTCTCATTATATAAAAAATTTTTTTTATTGTTAAAAAATGATGTTACCAAACGTTGGTGGAGGTGCATATATCCCGAATAATCGTGAATTAGAAATAGAGATAGAAAATTATATCATGAAAACTGGAGACGTTTTATCTGGTCCATTGCATCTTTCTATTCTTCCGCAACAAAATACAGAGTTAACAAATAAACAATATGTTGATACACAAATCAATGACTTAAAAGAAAAATATATAAACGATGTTTTGGTTCCACTGATGAATGAATTAAAGTTGCTTAAACTAAATGACAAATCATTAAACGAAAAATTATCAAAACTTGATAAAAAGGATAGAGAGCTAGAAGCAGATATAGCAAAACTTTTTAAAAAGATTTCTGAACAATCAAAAATTTTAATATTACTTTCT